>MJUU01005838.1:18297-40159 GCA_002080025.1 Modiolus philippinarum
CAAAATTTTCGGGGGTAAAAAAAATTTGGGGGGGGCAATTTTTTTGGGGGGGGCAAAAAACAATTTTGGTTTGGTGGAGGATAACAAAGATTTGATTGGGGTGAAATTATTTTTTGAGGATCAGTTAAAAATCTCTTTAAATGTTAGATTTAGTCCAAAACTTCTAGTCCTTTCCGCCCATTTTGAAATTTTCATCTTTACAAAATACATGCATTTTCTCTTTTTGACAGTATTTTTCGGATTAGTAGTCCTCTGTTTAAATATATGATAAACTGTATAATACATGGCAAAATCGGTATCACATGCCGTATCATCCCTCGACCAATATCAGCCCTCGGGCCAGAGGCCCTCGTGCTGATATTGGTAACTCGGGATGATACGGCATGTGATACGGATTTTGCCATGTATTATTCCCTATATATAGTATATTATTATCGTTTGATTACGGATAGTCGTCATTATTAAATATTATTTAATAATATGGAAATGTTATACAGTTATAAGTGAACCAAAACCGAAACTTTTAAGAAAAAACTTTAAAAAAAACGAAATTTGTAGAAAACGCTTTAGATGTTCAAGGTCTAAAAGTAATGAAACGAATGGTTGTTTATTATAGGCAAATTTTAATCGTAAGTTAATATGAAATGTTAAAGACTTACGACTAAATTTTATCGTAAGATTTTTTGTGAAAAGGGCTGCAGGACACTATGGGAGAAAAGCTATACATAGGTGACTACAAAAAAAATCTATATTTTTCATCGTTAAAGCTTTTCGAATATTAGGGCAGGAGAAATAATGCTTTTACGCTATTGTTACTATAGCTTTGCCTCTAACAAATCATTTAAGAAAGTTTATAGCACTAAGCATTTAGCAAATGAAATAAAGAGGCAAATCAAATATATAAAAGAGATTCATGGTGGTAGCACAAACTTCCGCTTTCTCTACAGTTCCAGTTTTTCCGTTGACGGAGTATGCACATCACAGTCAAATAATCATGGTTTCCAAAATGAAAGTTCATGTCTAATTTAAACTTTATTTATATACATGCATATGTTAGCGGAAATAAGTAAAAACAGGCAAAAAGCCTATTTTCTAGACAATTAGCAAACGCATAGGTAGTAAAGGTAATCTAGTGATTTAATCCAAAACCTAATTAAGCTAGCCTACAATAAACATCAAAGTTTGAACGGGTACTTGCAAGTGTAAACAAGTCTATTGGTGACGTGTTTGTAGACAATGATAGAGGGACTAATAATTTCTGTCTGTTTCCCACCTTATATTCGTTTTCCCTTTTATTAAGCTAGTTTTAGTGATTTGGACCCCACGAGGAATGATGAGAGTAAGCCCAATCTCTCAGTACATCTTTCTCGCTTATATGTTCTAGTTATTGTTAAGCAATTCATTAAATCGATAGTAGGCAATGACTTGCCATTTTGAAAAGTTTGTGGTTGCCGGTGTTCTTCTATAGCCATTTTTCCCCCATGCCAATTTTTCAGGGGGGAAAATTAGCATATGCTGATTTTTCTCCCCGGAAAATTGGGCATGTTCCAAACTTTCCTCCTTACGGAACATGCGGGAAAAATGAGATCATTGCCATTTCCCCCTTTCATCCGTACATATGCTCATTTCCCCCTAATGTCATCATTTGTCGCATGGAAATACTCTCTCGGAAATTTAATTAGTGGAACCTGTGAGAAAAGACTTCTGCTTAAGGCAACCTCCAAAAAGGGGGTTCCATTGAGGTTCCTTAAAAAGGGTTCCAATGAGGTTCCTTAAAAAAAAGGGGTTCCAAGCCATTTTTTACCGATCTTTTGTCAGTCTTGCCTAAATTTTGCACAAGTTTTTTTTTCAAGAAAAAAGGGGCCCAACTCATGGAGCCCCTCCCTCTCGATCAGCTAATTAATAGTAATATTAATGAGTGAAAACATAATTAAACATCTAGTTCGATTCTCAAATTAAGTCATATATTAAAGAAATTGCATTAAGAGTTATGTCAAAATTGAAGAGCGTTCTATGAGATTAATATGTGAATTCTTGACACACGGACAAGGTCTGTCTATTCAGAGGCATGTACATATATGTCTCTGATCAGTTGTTGATCAAAGCTCGGACGACATGTCAGAACAGTTGAGATAGATAAGACATATGTTCTTCAAGATGAAGAAAAAAATAAATGCGTTGTTCCATTGCTTATTTCTGCCATGTATTTGTAGAGACTATGTCTCATGTGCATTTACTCCATATCCCTTCATTGCTTATATGTGTTATATAACAAGAAATTTGTATGCGGGGGAAAATCAGCATGGGGAAAATGGCAATACGTATATGTATTGTCAGTTTTCCGTGGGGGAAAAGTGACAATGATCTCAATTTTCCCTGGGGGGGAAATGAGAATGATCCCATTTTTCTCCCAGGGAAAATCTAGCATGGAGGAGAAATGACAATATAACACCGGAAATAAAACTAATTTGTCACGATGATAGCGATAATTCTTTAAGATTTTTTTTTGAACACAGGAATCTTTTCATTTATACTTTTTAGAAAACTCAAAACCGGTATAACGGAAATGAAAACCGACATTTTTATATAGGATTGATATTGAATTGTGCAGATAGTCTGTAGATGCGCAATAAGCTTACGGATTCTCATATTAATATTGATTTAAGCAAGAAGATTTAGAAATGTGGCCTTTATCATATTCTAAAAATATGGCAATCATAGCAACCATAGTTCTATGTACAGTTTATTTGCGAAATAAAAACCTGCTGTCTTGAAGAAAATTTGCTCAATAAATATATAATGAAATATTCTGATTAAGAAAAATGAATTTAACATTTAACACTTAAGGGCATACGATACAGTTACAGGGGAGATAATAACTTTGTTAAGTGGAGTGGTAACGTTTTCCCGATTTTCGTGACGTCGCTCAAAACATAGTCGTGAATTCGCGGGAAAAGGACAGTATTAGTTTTAAACGTAACCAACATCATTGTATCATTACTTCAAAATGCAGTCTCCAGGATCTTACAACACATCTGTTATATCAATTTACAACGTAAAAATTTTAACATCGTTTTATTATTGTATTCACAAAATAGGTCTTGAATTTTACACCTAAAAATGTCATATTGGTATCACAGGGGCTAGGTTCGTAAGATGTCCAAATAATTCTATATTTATAGNCGCAAATTATTGGGTTTTGCCCTAAAATTAGCCATTTTCAACGTTAAATATCTCAAAAAGTAAGTCATGAAGGTATGTTTTTCTTTTCACATTTGGAATCCTCATATCAAAATTTACTTTATATTGGATTTTCGTGAAAAAATCAATATGGGATCTATACTGTATCGTATGCCCTTAACACCTAAGGGCATACGGTACAGTTACAGGGGAGATAATAACGTTGTTATGTAGAGTTGTAACGTTTTCCCGATTTTCGTGACGTCACTCAAAACAGAGGCGTGAATTCGCGGGAAAAGGACAGTATTAGTTTGAAACGTAACAGGCGGGATCCAGCCATTGTGGTTCCCAGTCCGCTTATTTGACATATTTGTTATATTTATATCTGAATATTGCGGCGGGAGCCAACCTAGGATCCAGCGAATTTGAAAAGGGGGCTTCCAATTTAGAAAGAAAAAAAAAGATTGCCGAGCGGAGCGAGGCGCGAAAATTTTTTGGGGTAATTTTTAGTAAAACCTCAGGATATTCATTAAAAAATACATGACTGTCCAAAAAAAAAGGGGGGGTTCCAACCCCCGGACCCCCCTCCCCCTTTGATCCGCCAATGCGTAACCCACACCATTGTAATCATCACTGCGAAATGCAGTCTCCAGGATCTTACTCAGAACACATCTGTTATATCAATATACAACGTAAAAAATTTTAACATCGCTGTCGTGTTGTATTCACATAATAGATCTTGAATTTTACGCCTAAAAATGTCACGTCGGTATCACAGGGGCTAGGTTTGTTAAATGTTCAAATAATACTATATTTATAGTTTTATTTTATCATTGAACCAACTTAGCGCCTGTGATCGGTATATGGTGGGGCAAGGGATGCGTAAAACATTGAAAGCGTGAATGATCGACTGTGTATTTGAACAAGACTCACAACAGCTATATACTGTAGACGTTACTGTAGACGTCGTGTTGTTAAGGTGTACGACTAAGTTACTACTATAGATTGGTTTGATTTACGAGACATGTAACATGTTAAATAGTTTGTAAAATGCCCAGTCATCTTCTATACCTTGTAGGGTAAAATTAATGTTGTTTTCATTTTTGGTCCATTAATTACGACAATTCAAGATCAAATTTTCCGTGCTGTAAGAATTGAATAAAAACACTAAATAATTGATAGATTTTTCGACACGGATCAATAGGAAACTCATTTCCCTCAGCAAACGACGTTCTACCGTTAACTGGTACTTGCATGTTTCTGGTTGCTTGTTATTAAGACATTAAACTGAATTTACATAAACGGACATAACATCGTCGTATGTATGGGTCACACGAAGATGGACCACACTTTCAAATATATATATTTTTCGTCTTGCACCATGTGAGACCATTATTGGAATTGACCCCCCCCCCCCCAAAAAAAAAANAAAAAATGTATCGTGCGACAACCAGTTTGAAACAAATATTTGAGACACTAATTTGCGATACTCTACCACATGCTGAATTATTGCAAACAGAACGAAGAAAAATCGGTGGGTAAAGATGACCAAAGATGAATGACGTTATACCGAGAGAAATACAACGCAACGTCATTTACCGCCAAAATATTATTTTGTGGTATTTTTTCTCAAATATCTTAAAAACTAGCACATGGACCCCCTATTTTCTCATTAGTTTTCAAAGGAAGGCTATTAAAAGAACCATTTGCCAAATCAATAGTCAATTTTTTTTTATATATCTCGATTTCAATCCATGAATATAGCTATAATTTAACATTACATATACAAAACACCAAATAAGAGATATATCGGATGTTGTTAATAAATTTTGTCATAATCCCATTTAAAGGCGATGAAAGGAGCATTACAGATCAAAAAAACAGGACTAAAATAGTCTAAGTACTTCGAAAATTACAAACATTTAAAAAATCCCATAAAAAACGCAAATTATTGGGTTTGCCCTATAGTTAGCTATTTTCAACGTTAAATATCTAAAAAAAAATAAGTCATGAAGGTATGTTTTTCTTTTCATATTTGGAATCCTTATATCAAAATTTAGGTTATACTGGATTTTCGTGAAAAAATCAATATGGGATCTATACTGTATCGTATGCCCTTAATTTGAGCAGTAAACATAAAAATCCAACAATTTCTCATAGTACCACATAGGCAAATTGTACCGCGGCCGGTAACAACGTTTCACGTATATTTTAGGAGGTCACATGGCCTATAACAAAAGTAGAGAACAGTATTGCCAGGACTCGAAATCTAAAGGGTTAAAAGACAAAGTACATGTAGATGCAAAGCCACAAGAAAACTTAACCACAATGGTCCTAATTTGGCCCAAAAAATTGAAAATCCATGTAAGAATTTTTGAGATATACGACGTCAAAATTTTGGCGGGAAACGGTTCTCTCTAGAATTTTCCTTCAGTTTCCATTAAATGTTTATATTCTTCAAAATATGTGAAAATATAATTGGAAGTTATTATACATTGTCTATTTTATACATTTTAAAGAGACCCATGAAGAAGAAAATATGATACATGTGCAAACATATTTTACCCTGTTTGAATGGATAAAACCTGAGGATATCGAATGCTTCTGAAATCTGACACTCATACTCCCTTAAACTGGTTTTACCAAAAGAGAAAATCAAAGTACCATGCTTTCTTCTGCTATATTGAAATGACCTGCAAGCTGCTTATCCTGAAAACTGTGAGAGATTTCCTCTGGACAATTGAAGTTCCATTTTTTTTTGCCGCCTGCAAATAAATAAAAATGAAAAAGGATGCAACAAACCTTAAGAATTTGATTTTATGGTCTTTTAATCGCTCGGTTTGGCCAAAACACCCTGTATATTTAAATGTGTCAAACGGATTATCTACTCCCTTGGTAATGTTGAGTAACCTTGTATCAATAAGCGCATACAGACTCATATGTGTTATGGTCTCGTGTTCATTTACTCCATATCCTTTCGTAAAATATTTAATAAGGAGTTTGTCCTTTGCTATATTTGATATTACTGATTATTCTGATTTCGTTTAGTTTTATGCATTTTAAACATTTTTTGAATATGGATTTCCTTTGTTTGGGTTCTAGTGCTGCTGATGAGGAATNATCTACTCCCTTGGTAATGTTGAGTAACCTTGTATCAATAAGCGCATACAGACTCATATGTGTTATGGTCTCGTGTTCATTTACTCCATATCCTTTCGTAAAATATTTAATAAGGAGTTTGTCTTTTATTGCAGTGTGGAGTTGGTAAAACAATTCCCCGTGGTAGAGATGTATGCTCTTAGATATGGTGTACTTGTAATAATAATAATAATATCTCATGTGTACACTTTGTTCAATTACTATTATCTAAATTTATGTAAATTCTAAAATCGAAGGACTAACTCCCTCCATTGTAGTTTTGTCCTTTGCTATATTTGATATTACTGATTATTCTGATTTCGTTTAGTTTTATGCATTTTAAACATTTTTTGAATATGGATTTCCTTTGTTTGGGTTCTAGTGCTGCTGATGAGGAATTAATTTCCGAAATGGCCATACAGCTCAATAAAATTATTGCAGTCGGAGTTAACATGTGTGTTATGGTCTCGTGTTCATTTACTCCATATCCTTTCGTAAAATATTTAATACAGGAGTTTGTCTTTTATTGCAGTGTGGAGTTGGTAAAACAATTCCCCGTGGTAGAGATGTATGCTCTTTATTTTTCTTAGATATGGTGTACTTGTACATGAGATAATATCTCATGTGTACACTTTGTTCAATTACTATTATCTAAATTTATGTAAATTCTAAAACCGAAGGATTAACTCCCTCCATTGTAGTTTTGTCCTTTGCTATATTTGATATTACTGATTATTCGGATATTGTTTGGTTTTATGCATTTTAAACATTTTTTGAATATGGATTTCATTAATTTGGGTTCTAGTGTTGCTGATGAGGAATTAATTCCGAAATGGCCATACAGCTCAATAAAACTATTGCAGTTGGAGTTAACATGTGTGTTATGGTCTCGTGTTCATTTACTCCATATGCGTTCGTAAAATTCCTAATTGATACCAAATTTATTATTCACGTGAAAATGTAGTGATCTGATCTGATCTGAAATTCCATGGAAATGCAACTGCAACAGTATTAATATTAACCCAAGTCAACGGCATTAGATAATTACAGATGATCAATCACTGACATTGAAATAATTCTCAACCTCCCATTTACTGAGTAGGGATTGTGCACCCTCTGAACAGTTGTAGCAGGTACACGCATAACACCGAAAAAGACTGGACGGCCTATGGAGATTGTTACAAACCTGCAATTGTAATAGGTTGTATTAGCACTCTACTACTAGGGTATTATGAATCAACGGCAGTAGAATACCGAAGGAACAATGGGGTGACATTCACAAAAATCGAAGTCCAAAGACAGGGCAAAAACGAGAACACAGAAAACAATGACGTTAGACACAAAAACAATGACGCCAGACAGACACAAAGCACAGAACCAGAAACCACAACATTCAGAACAAAGGCAGGAATGATGTACAATATGGAATACTTTGAATGACATCTATTACTTATGAAAAAAAAAATATTTTGAACTCCAGATATATCATAAAAACAGAAACAATAGCATAAGCAAAAAAAAACAAAAAAAAACCAAACAAACAAACAAACAAAAACAAAAACAAAACAAAAAACAAAACAAAACAAAAAAAACACAACAAAATAAATAAAAATAAAAACTAAGAACAATCAAACAACAAAAAAAAATAAATAAATAAAAGAAAACAAAGAATTAAAACAAAAAATAAAACCAAAAATAAGATAAACAAAACAAAACAAATTAAAAAAAAACAGAATCCAACAAACATACGATTGTAAAAAAAAACAAAAATTATAAACAAAACAAAACAAAAAAAAATACAGGACAAAACAACAAAGATAAAAATTAAATTATAATCAACAAACAATAAAAAGAGACAATAGTTCAATAGATAATATGAATAGGAAAAAATATTAAATACAGTTTTTTTAATAGGTTCATAAAATTAAAACATGAAATGTGGTAAGGACAGAAAAACTGGTAAACAAAGACACGAAATATTAAGTATAAAAATACAGTTTCCAGTAAGGTTAAGCTGGGTTCGTGTACAACTTTGTACTGGTATTATTATTTCTGTTCATGTAGGTTCAGATTCATTAAAGAGTATCTCCCTCATGCAAAGCTGCCCTCATCCGGTTTTGGCTTTCCATTTAGATCATGTCTGTCAAATTTTAAACATTTCTGAGTTTATGGTCATCTAACTGCTTTGATTTTATCTGCACTGAAGACACATGGGTTGTCGAAATGGTCATATTCAGAAACTAGATTTACAGTAAGTTCTATATTAAGTCATTTATTATCACCGGGTCGATGCCCCTGCTGATGGACTGTTAGTCCTCAAGGGCATTCACCAACCCAGTAACCAGTACTTTGGTGCTAACCCGAGAGCCGATTTTATTTCGAAACTTGCAATATATAAAATGTTTATAAATTTTGTTATAAACTAAGGAGTATCTTACTCGTGCAAAGGTTTGCCCTTAACGGATTTTGGCTTGCAATTTAGATCCTTTTGATTATTTATTCTCGAAAAGTTTTCAAACATCCTTCGATTTCTGGATTTCCAATGTTTTGATTTTATCTGAACTGAAGAGCCAAAAGTAGTCGAAATGACCATATACAGAAAGTTAATTTACAGAAGCTTCGGTCCTTTGTCATTCCTTTAATCTTTGTACACGAACAATCAATGAGTGCGTGCATCTCATCTTCAATTACACGAATTTCCTGTCTCGATTTTTATTTTAGAAATTTTAACCTTAGATGGCAATTCCACACCTTAACATCTAAACTATTTCACCAAAAGTCTTTTAACTTGATAACAAAATTTTAAAATTGAAATTAGGTAAGCAATTTATTTCTACACAGAAGGATTTCCTTTCATTGTGAAACCAAAGAAACATTTTGACAACACTCATTAATGATTTACATTGACAAGTAAGTCAGTATATACAATAATGATTTAAGTCAAAATAAGTAAACATTTTCTTAACCTCAAATACCAGCACTTTTCAGGGTTCGATATTTTTTTCAGCTGATCTAAAAACTTTTTTTATTTACTATATCCGTGCTCATACATGTACTTGGCAAACGATACCAGTGACGACAATATTTTCCATTGTAAAAGGAAAACGGTAGTCTAACCCTTTCACATATAACTGCATCATTCGGAGTATATTTTCCAACGCCTAAAAATATACACGCTCGAATCTAGTTAATACAAGAAATTTCTTTTAATCAAAAACAGCAGCTATATATTCGACTAATGAACTCACTAACGTATAGTACATTTGTGCTAAGAAATCAAAGGTAACACCACCAATAAATTTGCATTTAGCTATATGTATTCCCAGGGTCCTATTTGCTGCCTCAGCTACTACTTTGGCAGTAATATTATAATCCAAAAACTCGTTAATAATCCTAGATAAGTTTGATTTTACTCTAAGGATAATGTATTTTCACCATATCTATGAGGCACCTTTTTTTTATTCTATTCCTCAATTTTTGACATCAAAAATAATTTCTGGTATAAAAAAAATCCGATTTTCTGATTATAAAAAAATTCTTGATATTAGAAGTTCGATTTTTCTTATATAAAAAATCTAATTTTTGATATAAAAAAAAAATAGTAGTAATTCTGGGATATCAGATATTCGATGTATTTATATCAGAAATTATATTTTTTTGATATTAGAAAACATCGTTTGATATAAAAAAAAAAGAAATAGGAAAAATAACATGTAATATATAAGTAATATTGGTGTTCGTCAAGGGATTGTTTATTTCCTATTCTGTTCGCTTTGTTTTTGAATGACTTGTAGGAATTCTTCATCAGTAAAAATATGAATGGGTTAAGCTGTATTAACGATGATATAGAAAACAAACTTGATATGTATGTAAAATTGTCTTCATTGTTATATACTGATAACACTGTATTGTTTTCTGATTCAAAAGAAGGTTTACAACTACAGATTGATTTTGTGAATATTGCAAGACCTGTCAACTTACTGTTAATACTGATAAATCTAAATGTTTAGTGTTTTCATCTAGAAATGACATAAATGATTTAAATTTTGTAAAATATGATGGAAATAATATTGAAACAGTCAATGAATTGTTATATTTGGGGGTAATGTTTTTAAAGAATGGTATTTATACATCAGCTATTGAACAAAATGTAAATAAAGCAACAAGGGCTTTAAGATGTCTTCAAAAGTCCTTTGCATAATTTATCAATACTTGTCAATATGATCTTTTTGACAAAATAGTGAAACCAATTTTATTATATGGTAACGAAATATGGGGCTTCAGTAATTTAGATATTATGTAAAGAGTTCATTGAAAAATTTGCAAACTTTGCTGAATTTTAAAACATATGGTCTGTTGTGAATTAGGAGCTTACCCACTGTTCACACAAGTACATTCTAGTATGATAAAGTTTTGGGCAAATATGGTTTGTGGAAAGCATGGAAAATTGTCATCAAAATTGTATTGATATTATCATCAAAAATATTCTCAAAATGAGTATAAATGCACATTTTAAATAATTTTAGATACGGAAATTTGTGGCAGACTCAAGAAATATTAATACACAATTACTATGCACTATAAAACAAAGAATCAATGACCAGTTTGAGCAAAATTGGAGCTCTGATATTTATAAAGGTGTGTCTTATGTATTCTTTAAGGACACTTTGCAGTTTAAAAAATATCTAGATATTTTACCATATAAAGATGTACTTACATTATGTAAATTTCCAGTAGCTAATCATAGATTGCCTATAGAAGTTGGAAGATGGCAAATCAAAGCAAGAGAAAATAAGTTAATTTATATAATATATGTAGTGATACATAAATAGGTGATGACTTTCACTTTGTTTTGCAATGTAAATCTAAAAAAAAGAGCGTAAACAAAAAAAAACACCATACAGTCAGGAAAACCTTTACAAGAATTAATAGTACATTTTACAATTTCATTTAGTGGCTACACTAAGAAAAAATGAATACTTGAAATATATTTATCATAAAATTATTCTTCATGTAATGAGAACTATCTTAATCTTTGACATCGATATATTTGCTGAATATCGTCTCTATAAGGCAAGATGGATTTTGTTTGTAAGCGACACTCCTATAATGTTGGTCTTTGTCTTTCAATGACAACGTGCCAGTATTTCAATGACTGTATCATAAATTAATTGTCAAGTCTTAGAATAAATTGTGATCGGCACATAAAAAACCCACATTTTCTATTATGTTTTATTTTTGCCAACATTTTTTTTTATCGTTTTTTTTTTTGTTACTCAAATTTTAAATGTTATGATAATATACAATCGGATCATTTACGTCCCTTTGTAATGCTGTGTAACATTGCATCGATAAGCTCATTTCATATATCATGGTCTTACAATTAAATACCATAAATAAATTGGTCGTGTGAAGGCCTTTTATTGATTTGAGCTTCGTCGAGTACTACAAATTCTCAACCTCCAAAGAGGCTCTATATGCCCTCGAATAATAAAAATATCATACATGATAGAAAAAAATCACGTATTGCACACATCTGCATACGACTGTCATATTCTCACATTATACCTTTCTTATTGCTTCTACGTAACCTCACGCTTTACACTAACAATGGTGTGTTCCGTTGCACGACGAAAATACAATGGTAATGAGTCACCCCTTGTTGCCTCATTATCATTGTATTTTCGGTTATATATTTCATGATGACTGTCACATCATGGGCGATTGTATTTTTTTTTGCAAAATACAACCAATTAAATATATGAAATAATTCCAAAGTCCCATCTGATGCAGGTATAAAACACCAACTGTAAGGAGATATTGATTATCTCCGACATGACAACTACAAAAGCTCCCAAACTAAATACGAAAACGTTGTATATGCCGTATAAAAACATTTAATGAACAGCATTTTGGTGAATAACCATGATTCTGTGTTTGGAAGCTGTCTGAAGTTTGTGTCATCATATCGGCAAACATATCGAGCTTGACACACCAGCGGAGCCTCAACGGGTTAAATAGAATAAAAAAGATATCAGGAATTTTCGAAACACATACAATAGCCGAAAAACATAGTCACTTGCCACAAAGTAACAGGGAACTGCACAAGAAAAAACCCACAATAAAAATACAAAAGACAAATGTAAACAACGATAGTAACTCGGGACAGCCGGACTTGGCACCGGCACTAGCAAAAGCCAGAGGTAGGGTTAAACCGGTTTATGGGTACCCAAACCTCCCCTTTCTCTGTCCCGTTTCCATATAGTATAAAAAAACATACGAATAAAACCCAAAACAGGTAAACTACTAACTCCATGCCCACAATCTTGAAAGGACAAAACGTAATTTTGAAAGTTGCATCAAGAAGTAAACCGTAAACAACTCGTTTTGGTAAAAAGGATAAATGATATATCCATAGATGAAAAATATTGAAAAACAGACAATTTTGAAGATGAATTTCGAACTTTGCCTTTCTTAGCCTTTCTTTGAAACCTTACAATATCTAAATTTTGTAAATTTAGTGGAAAACTAAGGAGTATCTCCCTCATGCAAAGCTCTGTCCTTAGCTGACTTTGGCTTTCCATTTAGGTCATATTGGTTATTTGTTCTCTATCAGTTTTTGAATGTCTTTGAGATAATGGTCTTCCAAATGTTTGGATTTTATCTGCACTGAAGAGACATAAGTTGTCGAATAACTTCGGTATTTAGTCATTAGCCTTATGTGCAAAAGCAATCGGTCCAGATTACTTTGAATAGGACTGAGACGTACCAATATGTTCAAAATCAAATCATAGTACCTGGTCATCAAGATAGTGCCAGCACTTCACTTTACTTGATAGATAATGTTGTCAAAAAAAACGCGCTAAACTTCACAATTATGCCTTATAATACTCTTCACTAGAGACGATAAGCAAGCGTACCATCAGCTAGAGTTATTTCTGCTCATGCTGTATCGGCAGTGAATAGTCGGTATGATATCATTGGTCGATTTAGAAAAGTGGAAAAGTGATAGTCGTCGCTAAAAATATGGAACACTTAAACAGCAATAAGTCAACCGATAACGAAAATTGATTACTTATGGTAAATTCGCCAAACTCTTCTGTTGGTTGATTTTCGCTTGCCTTTGTCACGTGACAGTCACTATGGATAAAAAGTTTCTCTTTCAGGTAGGAGTGAGTTAGAATTTCTTCCCTCGATATAGTAAAATAACTTGAAAAAAATCTCGTTCAGTTAGGTCTCCAGTTAGAAATATTTCTTCATTCTCGATAGTAAAATTTCCAATTTAACATGCTCACACTTGGAATACGACAATAATATTTGGGCTGCTATATTCAGAAAGGATGCTATACAAATTGAGAACGTTCAATGAGGAGCAACCAAAATGGTAAAAAACATCTAAGTTACTCAGAACGCTTAAAAAAATTGGGATTACCATCACTTCAATACCGCCGATTAAGATCAGACACGATTGAAACATTCAAAATCTTAAATGGGATAGACAAAGTACAGCATGGACCCATATTTCAAAAGAAACCTTCAATTACCAGAGGACATAGCCAAAAGTTATATAAGAAACATAGTCGAACGAACATCAGAAAATACAGCTTCTCCCCAAAAATAGTGGATGTATGGAATAAGTTGCCTGAGATAGTAATTCAGTCAAAAACAGTCAACTCATTTAAATATCAATTGAATGAACACTGGAAAAATCTAGAAATCAAATTCATACGACCGGAAGTAGACACCGTATCAAGAAGAGTCCTAGAGGCTTTAAAACCTCCTAATCAGTAAACCAGGTAAACTAACAAAAAACTCGAATGTTGAAAATCGAAAATTTACTATCTGGAGTGAAGAAATATTTTAGTTGACTCATACCTGAACGAGAAACTATTCATAAACATTCGAATAATCAACACTTTTTGTGGTTTGAGAAGACAAATGTCACGTGGAAAACGATAAAAATTGTTATAAAACATATATTATATTTTATTGAACAGACGGAGCTTTTTATTTATATCTTTTGGGCATCTCAAAACCGGCACCGGAAGCCATGGGAAGTTATAGTTGGAACACGGTAGGAAGCCCACACCCAAATAAAGCCAAAAAGAAAAAAAAGAGAAAATTTTGAATTACTGTGATTCTGTGAAATTACTTTCATTTTTATTATACAGAGATTAACCTTTAAGCATTCATAATTTTTTTTTCAAAGACATTTTATAAAATGCCCCGCTATATCTTCTCTTCACTACGATAGTTCTGGCATGAAAATATATTTTCTTTGGAAAGTTGCAATACCGTCATACAAGGATTCCGCATATGCAGAATCTAAATTAACAGTAACTTCGGTATTTTGTAATACAAGACAATATTTTGTGTAAAACTGGGAAGTAACCCTTAATCTTGAGCTAATTTTGGCATTTTATTTGTTATTTGTGCTATATCAGCTTTTAATAGAAAAAAAGAAGGGAAACGGGGAATGTGTCAAAGATGTCAAAGAGACAACGACCCAAAGGGTAATAGTAACGACTCAAAGCCACCATAAGATCTTCAATAAACGGTGAGGAAACCCCGCAAAAACGACAGGTCAGCATCGGCCCCTAAATAAAGAGTATTCAAGTTCAGCGAAATAAATATCACCCTGGACTCCTACAGACATAAAGTAAACATATATTGATCTCATAAATGTTTTGCTTTGATCTGCACCCAAGAGGCATAAGCTGTCAAAATGACTTTCCGAATAAACTAAATTTACAGAAACTTCGGAAAGGTATAATTACAAGTGCTTATGCACTTGTTCTCCTATTGTATGAGTTCAAACGTGACATATATGTTTTCTATAAAAGCAGAACTTGAAGTTTCATCATATTGTATCACATAGCTAATGATATAACATGTCATTTTTTTTCAGAGACAATTTTGCTCATGATGTTTTTTTAAATTTGCAAATATGTCTGGAGTACCTTCCATCCTCAATAGTACTTAAGCTAATATCTAATTGTCCTAAACTAGTTGTCCGGCAATTTGCGTTCAGTCTTTTGATACAGAATTTATACCGTATTTTATCAAGATAATGAAAAACTTTTAAAAATATGAAATATTGATATAAGAACTACTCTAAGAAAAATGTAAATTGTATAATTTAAATCACAACACGTGCTTACTTATAAAAGAAGTAAAATTTATAACGTATTATGATGACAGGAAAGAGGAAACGTGATTGGAAAAAAATGAAAACTTAAAAATCTATTGAATTCTTTAATCTATAATTTATAGATAGATCTGTTGATGTTACGGAAACGATATTTAAATATATGTACATTCTAATCTTCTTTTCAAAGCTCTGATATCAGCAACCCAGACAATTACAGGAAATTCAGATAGATGATGACGTTAACCGGTTGCATTGCACATATACAACCGAAAACATAACTTTATTTCACAAACATCGGAGTGCAAATTGGCGGGACACAATACTCCCAAACATTTACTCTATTATCCCCTAATATTTATAATATTACCCTACTATCACAAAAGTATGATTTTAATATGGTTGCACACCATACAGCCGAAACGCACTAGGTCAATATGGGGTTTTGCATTATTTTTGTGCTTTGTGGAATCTTTTGCTAATTTCCCCGTTTACCCTGAATTTATCAGAGTTTGGATTACTTTTACATTCGCTACTCAAGGGCCAGTGATCGTTACATTGACTTCCTTGATAGAACCCAGTTGCTTACAAATAGACAACTTAAGCAAGGGTACGTTTCCAAAAACTTAAAGTCATCACTTAAGAAGTTTTACGGCCGACATCATGATCTTGTGGATCGTTACGGGATATCTGTTTCCCAGATGACAACAGATCTTTCCCTCTACAACTAAAGTTTGTTTTTCCTCCATCGGATTTGACTTTACTACCGGAGTTGACATGTTCAACATGGCAGGTGTCTTATAAGAAGCAGGAGATGCTTTCTCTAACGGTACATCTGATCTCACCCATGGTTTTTATTGAGTCCGTGTTGTTCATCTGTATGTGTGTCTTCATTTTTCTTTTTTGTCCCGTACTCAGGTGGTGTCCTTGATTCTTAGTATTTCCGATGTTGTCTTTGTCCGTGGTTCAGTTCTCACATACTTTTATTCTGCCTAAGTAGTTGATACACTCAGCGCACGTTATGTCTGTAGTAGACCAAAAAATTATCATTGCTACATTAATGACGTCTCTAAAATTCATTTTCATTATGTTATATTTTATGAATTATTGATGGAGTGTTACGTATCGATAAAAACACATTTAATTGGGTAAACAAATAAATTAATCCTTTTCTTCAACGTTAGAAGCTCCTTGAGTAAGCCAATATTATAATAGCAAAAATCAAAGTAAATAACATAATTTGAAAAAAAAATTCCTTGTACTTATAAGATGTTTGTTATAAACTCAATTCGCTAAAAGAACAGAATAATAATTCGTTTAAAACAAAAAAGGTATTCTTAGTGGTATATAATTCGTTTACTGCAAATCGGTATTCGAAGTCGCAAGCAATTCGTTTAAAACATAACGGTAATCTGAATGGTACACAATTTGCTTAATTCAACTTGAACAAAACAATATTCTGAGAGGTATACAATTCGTTTAAAACAAAACGGTATTTTTAGAGGTACACGAGTCGTATGAAACACAACGGTTTTCTGAGGGGTATACAATTCGTTTAAAACAAAACGGTTTTCTGAGTGGTACACAATTTGTTTAAAACAAAGAAGTATTATGAGTATTACACAATAAGCGGTTTTCTGAGTGGTACATAGTTCAACGAAAAGAAAGCAATGCCGGATTTAGGGGGGGGGCGGATGGGCCCGGGGCCCCCTTAGATTGGAAAATATTTAAAATTTCTAGGTCTTTTTTTAATGGATTCCGCCTCCCCCCTATGGAAAATTTTTGGGTAGTCCCCCACCTCCCCTTAGCAGAAAGTCTGGATCCGCTACTGAAAGCGAATTATGAGTGGTACACAATTCATTGGACAAAGCGGTATTCTGAGTGGTACACACATTTTTGAAAACAAAACGATATTCTGAGTGGTTCGCAATTCGTTGAAAACAAAACGATATTCTGAGGTTCGCAATTCGTTGAAAACAAAACGATATTCTTAGGTTCGCAATTCGTTGAAAACAAAACGGTATTCTGAATGGTAGACAATTTGTTGAAAAAAAAACGGTATTCTGAGTGGTAAACAAGACGGTATTCTGTGTGGTAAACAAGGCGGTATTCTGAGTGGTACAACATTGTTGAAAACAAAATGATATTCTGAGTGGTTCGCAATTCGTTGAAAACAAAACGATATTCTGAGTGGTAGACAATTTGTTGAAAACAAAACGGTATAGTGTGTGGTAAACAAGACGGTATTCTGAGTGGTACAGAATTGTTGAAAACAAAACGATATTCTGAATGGTTCGCAATTCGTTGAAAACAAAACGGTATTCTGAGTGGTAGACAATTAAGGGTAAACAAAACGGTATTCTGTGTGGTAAACAAGACGGTATTCTGAGTGGTACAGAATTGTTGACAACAAAACGATATTCTGATTGGTTCGAAATTCGTTGAAAACAAAATATTCTGAGTGGTAAACAAGTCGTTTAAATCAAACGGCATTTTGACGCAATTTTTGAGATCCTAAAAAGAAAATGTGACATATAAATCAAATATATCATTACTGTAATCTGATAGGTTAATTTGTTTTTATCACCATTCGTACCAAACTGTTTACAATACTTTGTGATTTTGTCAATTCAAGGGGCTATGACCTTATGGAGGGGTATTTCCGCCACCAGAGAAATTTTATGCTGTAAATTTTATATTCTCTTTTTATTTTTTTCACTTTCCTTATCCATAGTTCTGCATTTTCTATATTCAGTATTGTAGATTCTAAAATATCAATTTATCATATTTTATATTCTTTCTTTCAATGTTCCTATTTCATCCGTACTTCTGCAGTTTTTCTATTTTATATCATTGTTTCTAAAAACTCAATTTGTTATAATTTATGTTCTTTCTTTAAATGTTCCCATTTCTATGCTTTGTTCCTTAAGTTCTAAAATCTTCTTTCACGACATTATATCTACCGTGTTAATTTCGAAAAATTTCATGTTTTATAATTTGAAAGAGAAGTGTTCAAAGTAAGTTTTCATTGTGCAACATTCTTTCGTTTATATTTAAACTTTGTCTTTGTATTTTCATGCATTTTTTTGTTTTTATGTGCTTAAAATAAACGTGGCGGAAAAAACGCGTATGATTGAATTATGACAACAGATGGCTCGAGTGTTTCTTGACAGCTTTTCATCCACCAGCAGATTCGTCCACGAACGGAACTTTATAGGGACATCATATATATTATTGTGTATTTCAAAGACAATTTTTAATATGATGCAACCAAATGACACTTTTAAGACGGTGAAATTAGAAAGCCTTTCCATTTAAGTGAGAGTGAAGCGTTGAAAATTGAAGGGGATCGTCCATGTACTGCTTACGTGACGCGGGAAACACTGAAAAAAATCACCTTGAACCGGGAAACATGGTTTTTTAAGAGTCTTAAATAACCCCCCACTCTCTCGGAAAACGGGAAAGTGGAGATTTTGGGAAAGGACCCCCATTGTGATCTCCTATATACAGCACCAAAGTTTTATAAGCCAGATGGAAAAAAACTCCATGGCCCCTTCCAAAAAAGTTATCCTGTAGGTATATACCACATCTGAGATGGCTGCCAGTTGGATTATAAATTCCCATTTTGTACAATGTTGAACGAAATTTTCATGCTACACAGTAATGCATTTTGAATAATACAGGGGAAGACGAGACCCACATGATTTTCGGGACTTCCGAATTTCCCATTTTTAACTTCGGAAAATCGGATAACCCCAGCTCTCTGAGCCCGGAGCAATAGTTTGGAGCTCAGAGACATAGTGTTGGAGCCCGGCGCCCTTTTGTAGGAGCCCGGAACTCAGTGTTTGAGTCTAGATCCCTAGTGCTGGAGCTCGGAGCACTAGTGTACGAGTCCGGAGCCCTTGTGTTGGAGCCCGGAGCCAACAAAGAATGAAATATTAATGTCGAGAAGGACCAATTGAAAAAATATTAATGAAGAGATAAATAAATAAGTAAATAAAATCAGTACAAAAAAGGGGAAAAGGGAATAAGTAAGAAAGAGAAAATACACTATAGACTTTGAAAATTGCTGATATTACAACTATAAATATTCTTTTTGAGAAGTTTAGTAGCCCTTAGAAGGACTTTTGTCTGCATAAGCTCTTGACTTAACTTCTTTCTTGGTTTCTTGACTTTCTTTTGTGCGGTAGTTTTTGTCTTTTGAAGAGAGTTAGCGTCGACTGGCTTAGTTGTAGATTTCTTAGCTGCTGGCATGAAGGACAATTGCCACAGAAACGACATCTCGAAAGATTATGACAAATGTATACCAGCTTGACCAAGCAGTTTCAATTACCAGTTGATATCGCTGATTATATAGAAAAGCGGACCTTTTGCCTGGGAAAGCTCGGCATGGTTGTATTAAGTTTCCCAGTGGTTACATGTTAAATTGCACCGACTTAACCCCTAAATAGAGTTCTTTTTGTGGTGTGAAGCTAGTCTTTAGAGTGTCCAAACTACATTTCATAGTACTGAACAAATCGGTGACACGACACGAACCCNCCCCCCCCCCATGTCCACTTTAGCAGGGCCAGGTATTTCCATTCCCAATTCGTGATTTGAAAATAGAGTTATCTGATTTCCCCAAGTTGAAAAATTGAAAATCCCGACGTCTCGAAAATCATGCTGGTCTCGCCAACCCCTCTTTTATTAGAAAACTACATGTATTACCATTTTGGTAGCCTGAAATTTTCGTTTAATAATGTCAATACACGGGAATTCTATTTTCACCAGGTGTATTAATGGGACTAGGAACATTTTGCACTCTTTAAAGGAACCTTTTCCCGGTTTACGACGTAAACTTTATACGGTTCCGACATTTCCCCGTGCATTTTTTATTTTCGATGATCCCTTTCCTGCTCACTAAAAAAGCCGACCCGCTTTCCGTGTACTTAAAATCCGACCCCGCATCCAGCTTTAACCGCATCGAGATACACTTATAATTCTCCTGTGTGAATATGGCGAGTTTTGAGGGTAATTTGTTGTTGACAAAAAAGAAATAGCGTAGTTTTCCCAAAAAGGGAACTCCCTTCAAGAAAATAATTTTAATTCTTAATAGGCACATATTCTGTTAAAATTTTTACAAAAATCAGAAAGTTCAAATAACTAATTACATTGATTGGGGAATAACGCGGGTTGTGGGTCCCGGATTTGCATATTTTTTAATTTGGACCCGGTTTCCAACACAAGGGCTCCGGGCTCCAATAATAGGGCTCCAGGCTCCAGCACCTAGGGCTCAAGAATCCACTCGCTGGGCTCTGGGCTTCAGATCCGGGCTCTCGGAGAACTGTTCATGCCAATAAAATGGTGGACTTTTGTGATCAAAACGCGAATTATGGAACATTTTCCATCTCATTATATTACAAATAAATAAACAGGACAACAAATGTAAAAAAAAACTTTGATAAAATTTATCGAAGATCTACTAATTGACCACTGAAGGCTGTAATATGACCCTTGCCATTGTAAACTTCTAACTAGCGTGACGCTTTGCGTGAAATCATAGAATGCCAATTTTTCCTAGAGGTTTATTGGCATGAATGTGTTCGAAAATTTAATGCATGTATACTGAACTTTCAAAATGTAAAATTTAAAAGATTACGATGTGAAAATGAACTGCCCATATTGCTTGCTCATTTCTGATTCACGTACATATGATCATAGATTTATAATACATATTATAAATCTATGATATGATCAAGTATGATAAACTTTGTGTTTTTTTATCTATCCAAGAAACCAATTTTTTCCAATCCCGTTTTATTTTGGGCTGAAAATCGTGATTTTCCGTGGTTAAAAACAAGCCTGTATTCAGGTATCCAAATGGGTATTTTAATTTCGAATGTGTGGCCTTAAAATAGGGGCTATCCGATTTTCCGAAGTTACAAATGAGAAATCCAGAGGTCCCAAAAAATCATGTGGGTCTCGCCTTTCCCATATATTACTAAATGGGAGTTTTTTCCACCAGCCTTAAAACTTATGAAGCTTTAAATAGAAGGTCACAACTAGGACTATTGGGACCCTTTCCCGAAATTCCACAATTTTTTCTCAACGTTCCCGTTTCACGAAGGGGGTTTAACAAAGACTCTAAAAAACTCTATTTCCCTATCCAAGGTGTTTTTTCAGTGTTTCCCGCGTCACACCCGTATTTGGGGCTAAGCAGTGTTGCCAACTGTTGCCAACTGAATTTTACTGTTGTTACGATTGTTTTTTGATTTATCACATTGGCTGTAGGGGGAAGGTTTGAGCCCAATAAAACTAGTTTAACCCCGCCGCAACAGGTTTGCGCCTGTCCTAAGTCAGGAAATTTATTAAGCCTTTGTGTGTCTTGTCTTTTTCTAGTTAGTTTACTTTATGTCT
>MJUU01005838.1:52849-87647 GCA_002080025.1 Modiolus philippinarum
ATGGAATTAATCATAATTGCTGTGCTACATGACGTCACTAAGATTCATATCTGTTATGCCATGGCTGATACGAGATTTTGTGGATTATTAATGCAATGTTATGTAGCCAGTGGGGATAAAAACAAAATTAATGAACAGTATTGTAAGAGCCAAAGTCCACGATGGCAAATAGAAAAAGCAGGTACAAAATCACCGGTAAAAATGTCAACCGCAATGGTCCTGACTTGGAACAACCGCAATGGTCCTGACTTGGCACAACCGCAATGGTCCCGACTTGGTACAACCGCAATGGTCCTGACTTGGCACAACCGCAATGGTCCTGACTTGGCACAACCGCAATGGTCCTGACTTGGTACAACCGCAATGGTCCTGAATTGGCACAACCGCAATGGTCCTGACTTGGCACAACCGCAATGGTCCTGACTTGGCACAACCGCAATGGTCCTGACTTGGTACAACCGCAATGGTCCTGACTTGGTACAACCGCAATAGTCCAGAGTTAGCACAGTCATTTCAAAAGAAATGATGGGTGAAACTGGTTTTTTGGTGCGCCAAATCATAAGTACGTTTAATTCGGTAAACAAATATATTAATTTCCAAAGTTAGCGTTAAAAGCTCTTTTAATATATTAGTATAAAAAGGTGCACAACTCTGTAAAAAAGGGTTCCAGCATTCTAACATCACGATATGCGTAACTAGGCATCTCGGTCAACAATTTCTGTGAAGTTTGATGACCCCAATTTTAATTAAAATGTCTTACCCTTCCAGAACACCTGATGTCACTATGTGTTTTAAGGGTTCACACTGTTAGTGCTTTAGTTTTTTTGTGTTGTATTTGTAGTGTTTGTGTGTTTTGTGGGTCTTTGGTCTTCCGTCTTCTGGACTTTGATTTAGTAATCGTGTGCTTTGTTCCTTTGGTATTTTACTGGCTTTGTTCTGATATTGTGACCAATAGAAGATTATCTCGAAACTCTATCATTTTTTATCTCAAAATCCTATCGTTTTATTTTCCCCTGAAGTTTTATAAGAAATGTTTTATTTTTCGGCTTTAGTTCTTTCAAACACAAGCATAGTGACCAACTCTGTCTATTCTTATTGCATTTTTTCATCAATTTTATCGATTAATCTTTAACCAAAGAAAAACATTTAAACGCAGCACTATCGCTATCGCTTTGTGTCCGTTGTCCGCCCCTTTACTTTTCACATTTTCATATTCTCCTCTGAAACCATTGAAACAAATTCAACCAAATTTTACAATAAAAAATATCAAGATGATCCTTTATAAAAGTAGTCAATTCGCTTCTAATCGATAAGAAACATGGCTGTCAGCGCGGGACATTGTCTAACATTCACCCCATGGGATAAAAATCATTTTCATCATCTGCTCCGAAACTATTGAAACAGATTTAACTAATTTGTTACGGAGTGATGTACGCAAGGTGTTTTTTACAAAGTTTTGTCATTTTAGTCTGATCTTGCAGAAAACGTGAACACCGGCGCGAGGCACAGTATAATATTGGACCCTATGAGAATCGCATTTTGATCATTAGCGCATATGCAGAAAATAAATTCTAAGTAACTTCGGTATTTAGTTATCCATCTATTACCAATGAAGCAAATTCAACAAAAACTTTACAGAAATGGTGCTTCATTTCATTCTGAGGCGGCAAAAAACATGGCCGCTAGCGGCGAATAAAGTGAAAAAAAAAATCGGGCCCAACATCTGCTCTGCAACTATGTAAGCAAATTGAACTAAAATGTACCGGAATAATATCATAAATAGTAGCAAGGATTTTGCATTTCGGTCAGACTCAACAAAAAATATGACCATCAGCGCGGAACTGCTGTTTACACTTGATTCTTACAAAAACTTCTCTTCTAGTTAAACCAATTAAGAAAATTTAACCACACTTAACAGGAGTAATAAATGGTAGGTTTCTGTAAAAGATTGATAATTTCGTATGAAACCAAGAAAAAAAATATCCACCAGCGGGGAACATATTTTAATAAAGAACTTTTGGGAAATCCTGCCGGCTGAAGCAAATGCAACGAAACTTCGTAGGAATAATGTGTGGAAGGTCTTTTGAACAAAATCTCTATTCGTCCAGGTTAAATGAAAACCATCACCGCTAAAAGTGACATGTTCTATCTTTTGACCCTTTTGAAAAGATCTAATTTGCTCGTTTCCTTTTGACTTTATAGTTTTTAGGCATTTTATCAGATGAGCGATACAGACTCAGTCTCTCCTGAGCCTCTAGATTCGACTTTAACATTAAAGCAACTTTATTTCACGACGCTATTCTTTGAAACTTTAGAAAATTAGCTGAATCCTAAATAGTTACATGTGATTGCTAAATATTGCATCGGTTGGTTATATTACGTCAAATGTTTTTGTGATTTGAATTTTTTTTTTACTAAAAATTGTGTTACGTAGAAATTTTGCATACAAATAACTTATTTTAAATCAGCGATTTTGAATAATTCGACTCCTCAGCACTGATAACATGTTGTATGTTGAAGCGGAATAGAAAATATTCAAGGAACATAATTAAAGTTGTTTAAAACTCTATGCATTTTTTTGAAGATATATGAGGTTATCCAGTATATTTACTTCCGATCTGCATCACAACGAAGGAGGAACTGCATTTTACCATTCACTGTAAAAAAGGAAAGGTCTGTGTAAACATTAACGTTAATCCGAGACAAATACCCGATACATCCAAGTTTAAACCAAATGATATTTAGCTGACATTTGTCAAAAATATAATATAGTAAATGAGAATTGAACCGTCAGTTTAAAAAAGATCGAAGACGATAGAAACATCAGAAAAACAAAGACACAAAGACAACAGAAAAGGGTAAATCGCATACAAATAAACAGTATGAAGCCATATAAAAACCATGGGTGAGATCAGGTGCTCTGGTAGAGTAAGCATCTCGTGCTTCCTATAAGACATCCGCCGAGGTGATTAGGTGAAAACGGTGGCAAAGTCAAATCCGTTCGAGAAAAAAACTTTAGCTGTGAAGGGAAAGATCCGTTGTCATCTGGGAAACAGATAGCCCAAAACGGTCCACAAGATCGCGATGTCGACCGTAAAACGTCTTTAGTGATGACTTCAAGTAAAAATGTAATGGGTAACATACCTTTGTTAAAGTAGTCTATTTGTGAGCAACCGTGCTCTACCACGGTAGTCACTGTATCGACCGTAAAAAAATGTAAAAAATGCTATGATGTTTAAGGATGATCACTCATCAGGTTTTTGAAACTGTCTCTGACTCTCGGAATTCTCTTGTTTAATCCATCATGGTGCATTTGTAAATTCTGCACACTGATCACCACTTTTCCTTTCAAAATCTGATAGTATGCATTTTCTATAGGTTTCTGGCAAAATTTGATGAAATTCTTGATATTCCTTCATTGCATTCTAAAGGTTGCTTACCTTAATGCAAAGTGAATGAAAAGTCTATAGAAGTTCGGTTTCCAGTCAAAATTTTGAGCGTTTAAATCTCAAAAACAGCCACACTGACCTAGAAATTTTTTGCTAAAAATGATGTATGATCCATATTCTAATAAATAAAAATATATTAATTTTAAATTCTTTATATACTAAAATTGAGGAATGATCATCCTCAAATTGTGTGTCATCAGCTGATTTTTTACTTTTCATAAGATTCTAATAACTGATTCTGCTAATGTCTACTGAAATACATGATTATTTACCTAACCCTTCGCATCGTATGGAATAACTAAATATAGAAGTAACTGTGAATTTATTTTCTGCATATGCACATTTCGATAACTTATGTCTCTTCAGTGCAGATAAAATCTAAACGTTTGAAAGACCATAAACTCAAAGATGTTTAAATCTGATAGAGAATAAATAATCAATATGATCTAAAAGTAAAACCAAAATCAGCTAAGGACAGAGCTTTGCATGAGGGAGATACTCCTTAGTTTTCAATAAATTTACATAATTTTAGATATTGCAAGGTTCCAAATAGAATCGGCTTTTTGGTCAGCACTGAAGTACTGACTACTTGGCTGGTGAATACCCTCGGGGAAACGTCACCGGATATTGGTACTACCGGAAAATAAAATGGATATTACACTGACTGAGTAAAGGTTAAAAAAATTGCACTTTTATTATATTTCTTCCTGATAGTTGTCAACTATTAGTGGAGGGCAGAATCTATGGGATAAAATATAGTTCACGATAGTCGTAAAGGTAAATAGGAATAAGAGATAAAAACGTGTTGCCTAGTACTGCCAAAATGTTCAAAGGCAATGTGTTTTCCCCAAAAAGCAAACGTTTTTAGGCTGTTGAGTTCCACAAACACACCATTTAATTCAAGAATTTAATTCTTCAATCAAAATTCAGCAAGTCAATATTTCAACAACAGCTAGTTGATATAACAGAAACAAAAATATGAAAGTGTACGGCGACTTACCTATTTATCTGGAATGCTATAAATCACCGTACACTTTTGTGATCTTGGTTTCGTAATTTGAGTTACGTTACCTGCTGTTGAGACACTTAATTGCTTATTTGCTATGGGATATCTGTTTCCCAGATGACAACATATCTTTCTCTTTGCCACTTAAGTTTGTTTTTCCTTTACCCGGATTTGACTTTAATACCGGAGTTGACATGTTCTACACGGCGGGTGTCTTTTAAGAAGCAGGAGATGCTTACTCTCCCGGTGCACCTGATCTCACCCATGGTTTTTATTGGGTCCATATTGTTCATTTTTATATATATGCGTGTCATCATTTTCTTTTCTGTGCCGTGCTCATTTTGTGTCTTTGCTTCTTTGTTTTGCCGATTGTTCTTGGATTGTTCCTTTTGGACTGACGGTTCGGTTTTCACTTAGTATGCTTAATTTTGATGGAATAATGACATTGTTATAATACAGGGAAAAGGAATAAAGAAAAGGGAGGTTTAGCCAATAAGCAGGCTTAATCCTACCGCTAGCTTTTACTAATGCTGCTACCAAGTCTGGCTTTCCCGAGTTTCTATCGGTGTTTACGTTTGTCTTTCCATTATGTTTTCTGATGCAGTGTCCTTGTGGATTATGACATGTGATTGTAATTTTTGGCAATTGATTTTTAATTCATATGTATGTATATGTTCTATAGCAGCTTTCAAACAACTTCCGGATTTTGATCTTCCATACGTTTCTTTTTTATCAGCATTGAAGAAATATAAGCTGTCGAAGCAGTCATTTGCAGAAATGAAATTTACGGGAACTTCGGTATTTAGTCATTGAACTTCTTATTATTGTTTGTCGATTCTCTAGTAGTAGACTATGGGTGTTGTTGTATTTTGATTGTTTACACAGATTAAACTGTATTTTTTCTTTAATTTCTATTGGTTAACATTGCATCAATAAGCTTATAATGTATGTTTACCGTATCATATCTGCTCCGGTTGTATTAAGTACAGGATTAGTGATACAATGTTACGTGGAAAACGTAACCATTGATGATTTATTTAATTCCTTTAATTAATTGCTCAAGTGACTGCTTGATTCGCCCGATTGTAAAAAATTAGATTTATAAGGTTCTTGTTTCACCTAAAAACGTGTCTCGATGCAATTAAAAACACTTGGTGATAAAGTACTTTGTTAGAAATATTCCACACTAACCAATAATTGCAATGTTGAATAATTGAAAAGAAATATTTCAATACATTATTTGTCCAAAAATGTTAGATGCACAAATTTCATTTTTCCATCTCCGTGATTCAAGTATCCTCGAAGGAAAAAACCGTTGCACTTCCCAAAGTGCAAGAGACCCCCCCCCAAAAAAAAAAAAAAAAAAAACAAAAAAAAAAACAAAAACAAAAAACAAAAAAAAACTACTTTCGGGTTGAACTTAAGAGTTGTAACGATGTATATGATGTGTTCATCGACAAAAGAATAAGGGCAAAAAGGGAAAAAGTGA
Organism: Modiolus philippinarum; assembly: GCA_002080025.1. Taxonomy (NCBI): domain Eukaryota; kingdom Metazoa; phylum Mollusca; class Bivalvia; order Mytilida; family Modiolidae; genus Modiolus; species Modiolus philippinarum. The sequence goes on from MJUU01005838.1 coordinate 58,794, forward strand.
AAAAAAAACACAACAATACGGATTAAACAAAAATTGTGACAACATTACAAAGTCAAAACAAATAAACGAAAATGTACAAAACTAAACTAAAGCAAAATTACTTTGAACAACTACAAAAACTGGTGGTATCATGAGTTGCTTCCAAAAGGTATGCATTATATGCTCTACTTGTGGCAACTGTCGCACTACCGATGAAAGTCCGATGTTGTCATGGATAGGTTTGTCAGTTCAATAATAAACTCTGGTTCCATTCTATATTGCCTTTTCTCATTTGTGAAACAGAGACATAACAACGATCTGTAAAAATATTGTGACGATTGTAAAATTTTTGCAGTGACAATTGAAACAGCAACTGATCATAACTTTGGTGTATAAATTTTTAGTATGTTGACAAAATCGCAGTACAAACAATATGCGTAACAAAAGCTAATGAGTTTTGGAATGTACACGTCAAATGCCGAGGATGTGGGAATACTACTGCTAAAAAACGGGAAGTACACTTTTGGAAAGTCGATACCTTCACGCTTACCTTGGTTTTCAGACGTCAAGAGCTAATAATATAGAGGTATTGGTTCAGATTTAATTCTGATGAATATGGATCGTTGCATACTTAAAAGTATTTAACAATTTATGAAATCTGTAACCTTGCTGCAAAAGTTTGGAAGTGATAGTAAGGTTACAATACAAGACTGACTTCTATGATATTCAATTAATTTCTGACTGATATCAATACAGGTATTTTACGTCAAGCATTCTTTCTATGTACATTTGTAGTACTGTCAATATTCTGAAATTTTATACTTTACTTTTTATACTGAACTGTACCGGCATAATCCAAACTACATTATGAAACGCATCATTATTGCTGTGTGACATGGCGTTAATAAGCTTCTTATATTATATCATTATAATATGATATTTGAAGGATTATTGATGCATTGTTACGTATCAATGCTACGACTCTATTTGGTTGGACCAATAAATTGACTCTACACGTGATTTCAGTCTGGGCGTAAATAGGTTATTCAAGATAATAGTACCATTGGCTGATAACAAGTTTACCGAACAGAATTGTCAAGAGTAGAAATCCATAGGGCAATTTCTATCGTGTGCATTTACTCAATATCCTTTTATTTTTATTCAAAACCGTCGGAAAAATTGTCAATGGTCCTGTTTCTAAATATGATGTCCTTAATTTAGTACATAATCCTCAACGTCTAGTGGGTAGAATGCCGTCTCCTCATTTTGCTTGTTCACATATTTTGTTTTATCACCCTGTACACAATATCTAAACTATGATCAAGTAAAACTTAGTTAGACTGGCAGTAATGTCACTGGCGTTCCGTTTTGTACTGGTACAGCAGTGACTGTAAAGACAGCTACGTATCCATCAAAATACTATCAACCCATTACTATCATTTTTGCGGTTTCAATTTCTGTTTCTATAAGTTTCTTACTTGTCTTTTTTTCAATTCTACGATTATTCTGATTTTCCTCTCAATGCCTGATATTTTTTATAAAGGCAAGAGACATATAGTTTACATAACGAGAACTAGTTGATTATGAAATTTCTCACATCGAATTTTGCAAATGTTTGAAAGCGAGGCTTGCCGAGCTTTTAAACATTTGAAAATTTATTTAACGAGATGTAAGAAATTTCATAATGAACGTGTTTAAGTTGTGGAAACTGTTTATCTAATGACTGGACGAAAAACACCGAGGATTGTATTCCGAATAAATTTGGCGGGAAATGTCACTTGTTCTCCTCTCTAGAGAGGAGAACAAATGATTCCACACCGTTCAGGAAATGTGAAAACTGAATAGAAATTAGAGAAAGAATGATCTGTGTTTTTAGGAGTTTAAGCATTTTTACTGAATAACGTCTTTTTTCCGTAGGAGTGGTTGCTGGAGCTATAGCAAAATTTTGTTTTTGAGAGATTTTTGTTTTAAAAGGGGTCTCAAAATGCAAAGACATCCAATATGGGAGTTCCTTTGGGATTGGAGTAGTAACAAAATTACCTAACAGAATTGTCAAGAGCCGAAGTCCATGCGACAAAAGACAAAGCAGGTGAAAAAAACGGAAAAATTGTAGCAGTGGCTCTGACTTGGTACATTACAGGCATTTCAATAGAAAAGGTCGGTTAAGGAGGTTCGCTCCTCATGTTTTGGGATTTCTGTCAGATTTTCGGAATCCTCTGGTTTTATCCATTTAAAAGCATTTTAATTTTTTACCCATGGACCCCCTTATTTTTTTCCATAATTTTATTTCATACATCTTTATGAGCATTCTGTAAAAAATTCATTAAATTCTATTTATTCTGTCACAATCATTCATGGTCAAACCTTTGCTAATGATAATCTATGAAAAATTCAGAGAAGTTCAGTTTCCCGCCAAATTTTCAATCACGTATAACTCGAAAATGAGATCATCAACATATCAATTTTTTCCACTTAAATTACTTGTTATTTGATTCTCTAACAAAAAAATCGCATTTATTTAAATCCTATTTATTTTCAAATTGAGTAGCGAACCCCCGTAAACTGGTTTTATGGTATGCCAAACTTCCCCTTCCATTACGGTAGTGTCCAGTAGAAGCACAACAGAAATTGATATTGAAAGGTCATAGACAGTTAAAAAAATGATCATTCCTGCACTAAGTAAAAAAAGGATATATTTGTGTTTCGCTTTGCGCATACAGTTATAATCGCGTTGAAATTTTCATAAGCATCAGTTGTCGAAAAGGCCATATGTAGAAACAAAATTAACAATTGCTTTGTAGACATTGAGCTTCGAAACTCTGTGGGATATAATTACATGTACCATCAACCATTTATGTGGTCGATAAGGGTTGCGGTCGGTGCGTTCAAAATTGTATGGGGTCTGCTATTGTAAATCAAAGGAGAAATGTCATTTTAAATGATTTTCACTCTTTTTTAATGTTTCTCAAAAACTAATAACACTAGCTCCATGAAATTTCACAAAAAAAACGTTATTTTAAATTTCAAATAGCTTTGACTGCAATGTAAACCACTCCCCTAAAATTAAAAAAAATGTTGATCAAATTGTATTTTCCTCTGATAATTGTATTACAGCAATGTGTAATACGTACATTATTTTTAAAAGTAGTCTGGAATCAGTTGAAATGAATAATGGAGAATTCGGTTACCAAGGAAACAAAACCAGGCACTTGAAATTTTGCGAAAGTCGTCTTATATAGGAGATGCTCTGGTTTCAGTAATGACTTTAAGGAGCACACTTCCCCAAAATTTCCAACGTTCGCCAACGTGTTGTTGATAAGTATGCACACGTGAAACGAATACCAGAGGAACATTATACGCACTCTATGTATGACATATATTAGTTTCTAGAATATGTGAGGTCACTTTTACTATAGAAGCAACGATTTGCACTATTTGTCATAAGTAATTTAATATGTCAAGATATCTTTCTCAGATTTACTGTCTTTTTTTTGGCAGTTATTAACGTTCTACAGTCCCTTTGTTATTTTCGTTTGATGAGTCATTAACTTTCGAAACTCAAAAATTTACTGTCATAAAGATTTTTTTACCTAGAACCATTTTAACAAAATTAACAATTGCTTTGTAGACATTGAGCTTCGAAACTCTGTGGGATATAATTACATGTACAATCAACCATTTATGTGGTCGATAAGGGTTGCGGTCGGTGCGTTCAAAATTGTATGGGGNCTGGAATCAGTTGAAATGAATAATGGAGAATTCGGTTACCAAGGAAACAAAACCAGGCACTTGAAATTTTGCGAAAGTCGTCTTATATAGGAGATGCTCTGGTTTCAGTAATGACTTTAAGGAGTACACTTCCCCAAAATTTCCAACGTTCGCCAACGTGTTGTTGATAAGTATGCATACGTGAAACGAATACCAGAGGAACATTATACGCACTCTATTTATGACATATATTAGTTTCTAGAATATGTGAGGTCACTTTTACTATAGAAGCAACGATTTGCACTATTTGTCATAAGTAATTTAATATGTCAAGATATCTTTCTCAGATTTACTGTCCTTTTTTAGCAGTTATTAACGTTCTACAGTCCCTTTGTTATTTTCGTTTGATGAGTCATTAACTTTCGAAACTCAAAAATTTACTGTCATAAAGATTTTTTTACCTAGAACCATTTTCATCTTATTTCTACAACATTTAATTAATAAGCCTTGTATAGGAGTTTCAGGGATTATTTGCCCTTTTCATTTTAAGGATTATTTTCCCTTTTTATTATGACTATCTGGATTACTGATTTTGTTTTAAGGATATAGATCTTTTTTCATGAAATACACATTTTTGGTAATATTTTCGAAGAAACATACATTTCTATTTTGAAGATAGATATTTATTATTTGCTACAATACTATAAGGATCTATTTGGGGAAATGTTTCAGGGATACGGCCTCTTATACAAGAAATATAAAGGGATATGGAATACTGATACCTCCTTTTCAAGGCTCATTATCGGTAAAGCCCGACTTTAATCATAAATATGATTATCAACGCATGTAAAACCATATAATCTACATTGTTTCTACTACGAAAGCTAGTTTATTATTACATTTCTCACATCAGGTTAAATACATTTTGCTACTGTTTGAAAGTAAGTCATGCCCAGCTTTTGCAACTTTACTTAACAAAAAAGAGATAAATTAGATAAATAACGCGTTTAAGTTGCCTAATGACCTAATGTAATAAAAAGAGGATCGTATTACTAGAAGATTTGGCAGGACATTTCATAGGAATAGTTTTCTCACTAGTATCGGCAAAAGAATACCGAAGCAAAAATGAGGAAAGGGGAAATTCTAAAGTCAAAAATCCAAATACACGACAATTCAGACCAACATGAATTGAAACAGCATGACAAAAACAAAACAATAAACGAAAATGAACAAGAATGTCCAAAACCTAGAGCACTTGCAGTGAAAACCCTACAAAAACATGAGGTATCATCAAATTCTCCGGAAGGGTTAGCATAATCTACTCCACGCGTGGTACTCGACACATTGCCAGTGAAAAGTCAGTTTTTGTCATAGTCGGTGTTTGTCAGTCTGGTAATGATGATCTACAAAAGATATCTATTCTCATATGTGAAATAGAAACATTGTAACGGTCTGTCAAATCACAATGACGACCGTTAAACTTCCGTAGTGACAATTGCAACAGTGATTGAACATACCCTTGATGCTAGGTTTTTTGGGCAATAATAACGCTCTGTTTACAAAATCGCTGTACAAACTACAGACAAGACAAAAGATATGCAGACGCCAGATGCCGGAGATGTTAGAATATAACTAATCAAAAACAGAATGTTCGCTATTTGAAAGGCCGAAATCTTCGCGCTTGTCGTAAAGTTTTGTTTTCAGATGTCCAGAGTTGTCAATGTAGAGGTATAAGTCAAGGTATGATGCTGATGATAGTGCATAAGTGTCCCTATATTTTCGAGTTCATTTGGGTACAGAAGATGGTTATCCTTCAATAGAGGGTTGTTTAATGAAAGAACACCGTTTATGTAACGGAAGCTGAAATTAAAGGACTTGGGTAGCTTTTTGTCTTACCAAACCAACCGTTGTATGAACCTGGCATTATACGAATAAAGAAACAATTTGACTTGAAGTGGCAAACAATTAGTCCCAAAATGTTTCTCTATATTGCTGGAAAACTTGTCTTCCAAATTCTTCAAATATGTTATCAATCAATGTGACAACATCCTCCTCTGTATACTTTTTGTGTGAATAGTGTAATGTTTAACAAAATAGACCTCATCTTTACCTAGCACTAATATATGAATATTTTTTCACCCCTTTTAGTACAGAAAGACAAATGTTTCCGTATTAGTCGGAAGAAGTGAATTCTACATAGAAATAAAAGAACAAAATGTTTATTTTACAACGGTTTATATACCAAAAATTTTACAGTTTTAGTACCTACCTCTATATAAGATCTACACAAAGTTTAATCATCTACCATACAAAATTTATTGTCTGTCATGCGTATTTCAACAGCAAAAATCCATCTACTGGGCACATCCTGAAAATATGGAAGACTAAACACCGTCTAAAGAAATGATGAATGATATTAAAAAGATTCCGTAAGTTATTCAAATTCTATATACAATGCATGTTTTGAGCGAATACTTGTATTATACTGCTTTAGACCCAATATAGATTTATTTTAGGTATATTTTACTATAAAATGCAGAAGAAACTAATAAGTAATATTGTTTGAATCTTCAAAGTATATAGTAATCAACCCTCTTCAGTCTAAAATTTTTGAATCAGAAACTTTTAAAAAAGAGAAAGATCGAGATATTCTTTATTAGCATTTAAGTTGGTAAAGACAAATATTTTACCCTTACTTTTCTTAAAGACAAAGTACTACTGTGGAAGAAATTTTTAATTCGTGAAAATTATCTAACAAAATGGAATAAATTAACTATTACTATTTGAAAATATGTAGCAATAAACGAATGAACTAAAAATACTAATCAGTGAAATATAACACACCTCGCCAAACATCTGTATATGGAAATTTTTACTCTCTTACAAAGTAAATAGATAGCTGACATGTACTTAACATATATCACTCCCTTAGGAATCAGGGTTGCAATTGCGATACGGAATCCAAAAATGAATACGGATTTACTTATTAAATATAATTCCGATGCTATGTATACAAATACCCATTGCAAGTATACAACATTGTTCTTCTCAAAGACGAATCGTTTTCTTAACGTGTCCAAACGTATATTATAAAAATGTATTGTACGAGTAAAGTGATAGGAAGTTTAACACCGAACATACCATTATCCACTGATAATGTTCTCAAGGTTTGGTTCTAAACCATACTGTATAGTGTATGTCCCTTAAGCACAAAACAACAAGTGATAATAAGAAAAAGAAGGGAAACGGGGAATGTGTCAAAGAGACAACGACCCTAAGGGGAGCAATAACAACTCAAAGTTTGTTTCAAAATTTCCCAATTGTTCTGAGTACCTTGACTGTTTGTATTGATTTATAACAGTTTTTCATATATTTTCATTATTGCAAAGGTTACCATTTTACCAGTGCAATAAAATGGTCCTTATGTCAAAATCTGATTAAGCAAACCCTCTTTTGTTACAAAATAAATTTGATGCGCTTCAATATTAATGGGTTCATAACACAATACATATAAATTATTTGTCAGATAAATTATATAAGCCAAAGAAATGCTATTACTTTTAAGGAGATAATAGAAATACTCAAGATGCATTAATACGATTTTTTAACAAAATTACAACATTTAACCTGCGATCAAATCAATTTACTCCATCCCATGCAAGAACGCTGCGACTGTTCTCGTGACCAAGTCTCGTTAATTACACGATTATTAATGATGAAGCGGTTATCATTTCAATTATAAGCTTATTTTCACGGTATGTTTAAGAGTGGAGTAATTATTACTTGTAGAGCCTGTGGCGACTATTTTATTTTCTTTTTTAAAAGAATTATATGCAATTGATCTTCTACACGAGTTCCTTAAGCAGCTTACAGATATTGACAGAACAATAAGGTTCCGTTCGGATGTATTCAGTTACACCGTTCTCCGAGTAAGATGCACCATTCAAAACTGTTTCCTACACGGAAATGGAGGAACCAGTAAAAGATTGGGGGTCTAAATGAGGGATTTTAAAAGTTCAATCAAATTATTTCAATATGACATAATACTTCATTTATGATGTAAAATTTCAAAAGGTTTATTTGTTTCTCTTCGTTTTTGTATAAAATCCTAAATATTTTCAAAATTTCAGAAATATATTTTTATGCAGAACTATTTGTTTGGCCCCTTGATATCACTTAGCAGGTGGAAAGAGCCACAACTACAAATCAGAATACAATTTACTGCCTATTAGTGATCACGATATTCATTATAACGACTAGTAATTATGTCTCTTGAAAACAGATAAATTCTGACAAGTCCGATGTGTGTCACGGAAAACTATCATAGTCTTAACATAAATGGATAATAGACAATCAACTTCAAAGTAATTCTCAATTAATTTCTAACGGATCACAAGAGGCTCTAGATTTTAACTTTTAATACTATTTAATATTGCTAAGTTTTTGTGAAATGTGTTCTCAAACACATGGACAGCTCATTTTGTAAGCTATATCCCTCTGTGACAAATTTTGTACTACTTAAAATAAGGAAATAATACATAATTTTTGCTATTTGATTCTTGTTCGCTAATCATGCTAAAACGTATTTTAAAATTGTGTGTTATTTTTTTTTTTCATTTGCATGTTTCTTTATTCATCTTATGATTATATAGGTATGTAATTTAATTGCATTCTCAACAGTTTGATGAAAAATATTTGAAAGAAATAAATAGAATCTTTTTATATATAATAAATGATAATAACTGAACGTACTTTCTCATGACTAATTGATATTTGATATTACTGATTATTTGGCTTTTGTTTGGTTTTATGCATTTTTGAACAATCCTATTTCGATGTTATTTGGTTTTGAGTTCTTCTTTTTTGACTACTTTTGGATTATGGCCTTCCACAGCTTTTCAACAATGGACACCAATTGTGCCACTGTGTTAGCAGACTTTTTTTAATACCAGGAGACTTAAGATTTTTCGTAAAATAACATAGAGTAAAATAATTTAGATTCTTCAACAATTTCATTCATAAATTCGCTGATGATGATCTTTCTGTTAATAAAGTAAGTGAGAACCGAACCGTCAGTCAAAATACGAACAATATAGAGACAAAAGCAACACCGGAAACACCAAGAAACACGGACACAACATGAGTTAGGAAAGCATTTTTTGCCTAACGGATTCTATTAATATATCCTCCAGAATTAGAGAAAAAGGAAACAACCGAAACAATCTATATCTTTTTGGACTTGCATCTTGAAATTGCACAAATATGTTCAACACAGAACTGAAACCTACAACAAAAGGGACCACTTTCATTTAAAATTATCAATTTTGTTATAGTAATATTCCTTCATCTCCTAATTATTGAGTGTCTATTTAAGCGTTGCGAGAGCAAGTGAAAATTATTCCGACTTTTTCATTCGGCATAGTTATCTTTGTGACCGCCTTACAGAATCAATGCTTCGAAAATAAAATCCGTCTAATATGAACATTAAACTGTTTTTTCAAAAGATAAATTTAAAGTTTTTGTCCGAACTATTATTCAAGTATTTTTATAGTACTTCGGCCCTGACCTGAAACCGACTTAATTAGAACTTGCAATATCTAAATTTTGCAAAATTTATTTTAAACGAAGAAGTATCTCCCTCATGCATAGCTCTGTCCTTAGCTTATTTTTGGTTTTTCTATTTGGACCCTTTTATTTATTTGTTATCTATGTGCAGATATAAAATTTAGATATTGCAAGTTCTAATAAAGCCGGTGTTTCGGTCAGCACCGAAGTACTGACTACTGGGTTGGTGAATACCCTCGGGGACTAACACTCCAACAGCAGAGGCATCGGCCCAGTGGTAATGAATCACAAAATACCGAAGTTAGTGTTAATTTATTTTCTGCATATGCGTATTTCGACTACTTATGTCTCATCAGTGCAGTTCAAACCAAAAGTTTTGGTAGTTCATGAACCGAAAAATGATTAGGCATAAGTTGTCGATATGAGCATGTGCAAAAATACATTAAAAGTAAAAATATATGTTGCGAGACAGCTTAATGTCATATAAACTGGAGAAAATAAGAAAGTTTGTATTGCTGTCGTGCATGGAGAACAACAAAATAAAAATAGGCAATAAAACTAAAATCTAAAAAATATATATATCTTTCTTGTACATATATTTTTTAGATTTTAGTTTTATTGCCTATTTTTATTTTGTTGTTCTCCAAGCACGACAGCAATACAAACTTTCTTATTTTGTCCAATTTATATAAATTAAAAGTAACTTCGGTATTTTGTTATTTTGTACTGTGTGTTTTTTTTTAATAATTGCCCTTTTGATCTTGGCTCTAACAACTCTGTCCAATAATTGTGTTCATACTCTTATTTGTTTTATACCTATGACTCTCTGGTTTCTTTTTTCTTTTATTATAAAATTATTGAAACAAGTAAATCAAATTGTTCAATTATTTTGCTTGTTTGTCTTTTCTGATATTTAGTCCAACATTATCATCAACGTTCATTTACTCTGTTCGTGAATTACTTCCTGTTAATTATAAATGATAAAACTAAAACGATTATTAATGAGATGGTCAATCACACAGCTATTCCAATTAGTCTAAACAATTGGTCTAAACAACAAAATACCGGAATAACTCTAGAGTTTATAGCTTTGTAGGGCGAAACCGACATTTTATAACAGCTGATTGAAGGGAAATTCGGAGGCTCGACAGGAACAAAAAAAAATTATATAGGGCCTTAACACTTTTCAACGGAAAATTAAAAAAACAAGAGCAAAAATAAGCAGTTCAATTAAGAATATGATATTGTAGGATGTGTTTGTCATTTTTTGAACAGCTGATTGAAAAGATATTCAGGGGCTCGACAGGAAAAAAAACATATAAAGGGTTTTTAGCTGTTTGCAATGGAAAAATTATATATATTTATCAAATGAGAGAACAAAAATAAACAGTCCAATAAAAATGTTATATAGTAAGGTATGTTTGTCCAAAACATGTCTGGAACTTTTCGATGCTCCTCGTCATTAAAATGTAAGGGAACATTCAACGTAAGCGTAACTTTTAAAATTAATTAATGTCGCAGAGATAATTGAACATTGAAAGTTTTATTTGCAATAAAAATGAAAGGATATGGAGTAAATGTTAACAGGATATAGTCAACTGTTTTAATTAGTCTAATGTTAAAAACACAAAGGTGCATACTAGACAATTCATAACTAAGAACAAGGCATGGGGCCTATCTAAAATAAAATAAGTACCCTGAAGTTCTTGCATTCCATTGGACTAAAACACTTTTCTTTTTATAATGAAAATCCGTACTTCAAATATTTGGTTTAGATCAGTAGGTTCAAGCGAAATCATGCAAAGTTTCGTCAATACAAAGTACATGTAGATTATTATTTGTATAATTAGATGAATATGGTTTTAAAAGTAAATTGTTACATTTGTCAAAAATATGTTTATCATACTATAAGGAAACGGGATATAGAAAGGGGAGGTTTGGGTACCCATAAACCGTTTTAACCCTACCGCTGGCTTTTGGTAGTGCAGGTACCGGACATCCCGAGTTCTTATCGTTGTCTACGTTTGTCTTTTGTCTTTTCATTTGTTGATTTTCTTGTGCAGTTCCTCTGTGCAATGCGGCATTGTGATAGATAGATAAAGATAAAACTTTATTTTGATTCGGCATATTATATAAATTTACAACATAAGCTCTAATGAGCTTTTTACCGAATACATAAAACATATAACTAACATTAAAACAACAAAGCATGCACATATAAAACAAAATTAACATCACATAAGACAGGCAATTTACCATAAAAGACAGTTCACAAGATGTAAGACAATGTACATATACCAGAGTTAAAACTTAAATAAGATAAGCACATAAAAGCACACATTTTGAGCATTTAGAGCATTAAGCAATAATTAACACTAAAACATAAAATAAGCGGTGATGCAGAGGTCCACAGACAGCAGCACATATGGCACAGGGTTTCAAGCTGTCTATGGACATCTGCATCAAAGAATCAAATTAAATAACTATATAGCATAAGCAGAATTAAAAAAGGCACCAAGCGAAATTTTCAGCAAAGTTGTTACTTACATTCAGAACAGCGACAATCCATACCATTCCAGGACTGCATTAAGCTCTTAAATTGTGAAAAACTATTTTCAGTCCTGAAGTGGTCTGGGAGGCTGTTCCACAATGTAGCTGCTGCATATTTAAAAGATTTAATACCGTACCGTGTAGATTTCACCTGTGGAATATCCAAAATATAACTGTACCTGAAAGAATATTTAGAATTTTTAACTGTAACTAAGTTATTTAAACAAATAGATGATAATTTATTAACTATTTTAAAAGTTTCTAGGGCCATAATTCTAATTCTACGAATCTGTAATGATGGTACATTAGCTTTTAGCAATAAATTATCATATGAACTGATATAATCGTCATATATAAAACGGAGTGCTCTTTCTTGCACTTTTTCTAATTTTTTAGAATTTTTTTCTGTACAAAAATGCCATGCCAAAGGGCAGAAATTAAAGTTACTAAGAATAAATGAATGAAAAATTGCTAATTTATTCAGTCTATTCTGATAAGAACCCAAACGTTTAAGAATATTAAGTTGCTGTGATGCTTTCCTACAAATATTACTAATATGTGAATCAAAATTTAGCTGATAATCAATATCTATTCCAAGCAATTTAACAGTAGTTTCACAAGTAAGTGTAAAATTTTGTATATTTATACATGGATTTCTATTATATGTTTTTTTACCTACAGCCAGTACCTGAAATTTGTCTGGATTTGCTTGCATTTTATTGTTTTTAAACCATTCAATTAATTTATTTGATTCAGATTCCAAAGTTTCTATTAGATGGTCGTAATCCGGACTACAAAAAGATAAAGTATTGTCGTCTGCATAATTATATAATGTACCTTCTTCAATAAACAAAAATATATCATTTATAAAGACGTTGTGATTATGTTTTCAGCCATTGTATGTTTTTTCTGTTATCCTTTTTATTCTGTTGACAGTTGTTCAAACCTCTGGTAAAGAATTAATATATTTTAAGGTAATCTGCACTGAAGAGACATAAGTACACCGGTAAACGAATACCGAAGCAAGAAAGAGGAAAGGGGGATTCTAAAATCATAAATAAAAAATTACGACAGGTCACATCAAACACGAAGTGAGACATTATGACAAAGACAAAACGTATCAACAAAAATGAACATGAACGCCACATAAATAAAGCACCAGCAGTGTGAACCCCTTCAAAAACTGAGGTATCATCATATGCTTCGGGAGGGTAAGCATGATCTGCCCCACGCGTTGCACCCGTCACGTTACCATTGAAAAGTCCGATTTTGTCACAGTTTGTGTTAGTCAGTCGGGTAAAACTGTTTATCTACCAAAGATAAGTTTCCGAAATTTCAATTATTCTACAGAAACTGACAGTAACATCGGTATTATGTTATTCATTTAGTCGTGGTCTTTTCACGTTTGTGTCCCCAAATCTTCTTGTAATCTGATTATTTTCGGAATTTTAAAACGAACTTTTGTTTTTTTTAACTATATATTACTATCACCATACGTTATGATTACTTTATGTTACTTATTTTTGGAGGTTACAAATGCAAAAAATAAAAATAAAAATTTCAGGAGTTCAACTTTATAATCTGCCTCAAACTAGACTGAATCATAAACCTGTTAAAAATGATGAATTTTGCATGCATATCTCCGAATTATGTCCTTATATCTTTCATTCATTCATGTCTTTATTTCCTCTTTACAAGAGATAGCATGATATAAATATTACAGTTTACAATATAACATCAATTTACATCATAGTAGAAAAAAAAAGAAAAAACATACATACAAATGAACAGATATACATTATTGATATACAAACATAAGAAAAAAAGTCAAATTTGCAGAAAAAAGAGTGTTATCAAGCTGGTGAAATTGCATGTCACCAAACCAGGGATCGGTTGTACTCAGCGGCCGACTTTACTAAGTGTAAATAACAGAGATTACGAAAGGAAGCCAAGTCGGAGTTAGATAACGGTGTGGACGGTGACGTACAAAGGTAGATGACATACAGATTCTCGGAATGTAACGAGAAAGTTCAACGTATAGGCTTAAATCAAAGAGGAATTTATGTAATGTACGTTAAAAAGTTTTTTAAAAATTTATATATGCGGGACTCGCAGTATGCATAAATGTATTATCATCAATTTTAGTTTAAGTTTCATTACGAAAAATGGAAATCGAAAACAAAAGTAACTCAAGGCCAAAAAGGCTTTGTATCTGATTTTACTTTAAATCGTGTTTCGCAGTGTGGAGTTATGTTAACAGATGCCTCCGTTACGAAGTCTTAAAATGCAATAATTATATTTTATTCATTTAAAAATAGCTTAATACCACTTTGTAAGCAATAAAATTATGATTATGCATCAATTCAATATTATGTAAATATATTTACCCATCTTAAAAAAATGTAGTTATATCTGTCTTTGTTTGTTTGTTTGTTTTTGTTTGTTTTTCTTTTTGGGTTTTGGCTTTTACAATTCTATCCGATCATTTTGTCAGTACCCTTATTTGTATTATACATAAACCACAAATGTATGAATTTCAGTGTCTTTTTGAAAAAAGTTATAACATTATTTTAACAAGTAAATTCATTTCATATGTCAGATAGTTGTGTTTTTTTTCAAATTGCCTAACTACTCCCTGTTAATTATAAACGTTAAAACTAAAATAATTATTGAAGAGTTGGTCAATCCTACAGCGATTGCAGTTAGTCTTAAATTGGTCTAACACCAACAAAATACCGGAATAACTGTAGAGTTTATAGTTATGTAGGGCCAAACCCACATTTTATGAACAGCTTATTGAGCTTATTGACAGGAAATTCGGGTGCTCGACAGGAACAATTGAAAAGACCGTAACAGTTTTCAACGGACTAATTATAGATATTATCAGATATAAAGAGCATAAATAAACAACTCAATCAAAATGTGATATCGTTGGCTGCGTTTGTCAAAAATGTGCCCGGAAGTTTCCATATGCCCTAGTCAGAAAAATGGAAGGGACCATTAACGCAACCAGTATGAATAACAGTTTTAAAATTGACTTTGTTTTTGTGGAGATAATGATCTTTGAAAGTTTGTATTTCAATCAATAATAACAAGTTTCATTATGTCCGTGTGAGAACATGCATAATACTCTCCTTAATAGACAGTCACTTTTCTAAAAACGAAGAAAATAGCAATTTGCTTGCTTTTGAAATAAATCAAATCTTAATTAGTGCTAATTAGTTAAAAAAATCAAAACGGGAAGCCAAATCCAGTACCACGCACATCTACCGAGTGCCATACACGGAATGAAGCCTCAGTATTTTTAAGTGGTTAGAATTTTGATAAAAACAGTAAATTTCTGTAACACACAAGGTATAATTTTCATGTAAGACAAGTCTGACTATTGAAATCATGCATTTCAAACATAACACCTTTTTTACATAGCCTATAAAACAACTTCTTATTGAATCAATGCTTCTGGACATAGGCAAGTGTTTTAATTAGTCTAATGTTAAAGACACAAAAGCACGCAATAGACACTCAGTTGCTACGAACATGGTATAGGATCTTTCTACAGAAATAAGAACCATGAAATTCTTGCGTTTCCTTGGGTATAAGCACTTTTCTATGTTTCAACAAGGAAAATCCGTGTTGTTAATATTTGGTTTAGATCAGTTGGTTCAAAAGAAATAAAGTTTCGTTAATATAAAGTAGATTATTATTTGCAAAATTTAATGAATATGTTTTAAAAGAAATTGTTACATTTATCAAGAATATATTTACAGTTACTCAAAATATTGGTACAGATTTCACACCCCACGAAATAGATGTTAAATGGTCTATTTTGAAATAAAATTCGTAGATCGAAACAATTGTTTTCTACCGGCTTTTGCAAATTTAGGCCTCCCAAAGTTTTTGAGTTGACTTGCACCGAATAGGCAGAAGTTGTCGAAACTGCAATAAGAATAAATCAAATTTACATTTACATCGTTATTATTTTAGTTATTCAGTCATGGTCTTTTTACGTTTATGTCCCGAAATCTAATTGTGATAGTATTACTTTCGCATTTGGATATTAAACTTTTATTTTGAAATGATACACATTACTATCGCCATATATTATGATTACTTTATGTATACTTATTTTTGGAGGTTAAAATAAAAGAATAAATAAAAAAGTAGAAAATAATACAATTGCTTCTGAAGTTCAGTTGCATTAATTATGAATAATCTGCCTAAACCCAGACCGAATCATTATAGGCAATGAAGGGATATGGAATAAATGCGCATGAGACAAAGTGTATACAAATACGTGATAAAACAAAGCAATGGAACAACGCTTTTATTATTGTCCTTCATCTTGAAATCACCATGAGGCATTTAAAACACTGATTCAACAATGAGCTTCGCTTTTCCCTCATAGTAAGTTCAAGACTGTCCCTACCATCGGTTTGAGCGGAAATTATTGATTATTGTTAAATTTATGCTTAGAATCATCCATGAATGCGGGGCTGTCAGAAAACATTAAATTAAGTGTCTTTACGATCGCTGTCATCCGTTGCCGGGCAAAAAGACTAACAGGAGACAATCACAATACTTAAACAACAGTGCATTCATCGATCAATAGTAAGGAAACTAGTTCGAATAACATGTAAAATAATAGCAAATTTCCTTGAATATTTCAATCTCTGAATTCAGTCTTTATATCTTTTATGAGAACTTTGTGTAATGTATGTGAAATTTAAAGATCTTAAAAATATATCAATAAATTTATGACAAACCTAATAATACATGTGATAATAATAATAATAATAATTATTATTATTATTATTATTATTATTATTATAATTATTATTATCATTATCATTATTGTTGTTTGTAAAGTTTCTTTACGAAAATGGAAATAGAAAAACCAGCAAAAAGTTACACAAGGCTAAACGGCCCTGTATTTGTTTTGTTTTAAATCGTGTTTTGCAGTTTGGGGTTATGTTATTGGATCTTTCCGTTACAATCAAAGCTTAAAGAAGTCATGAAATACACTTATGACATTTTGTTTATTTGAAAATAACTAAATACCGCTTTGATAGCAATTATATCACGATGAACCATTGTGTTTCAACTAATATGGAAAAACCTGAAAAAATATATTTCACACTTTATATATTGACAAATGTAGTTATGTCTGTCATTTGGTCTTTGAGCTAAATTGCTGTGAATTCCAAACAATCATTTCTAATTGGATAAATAACTAAATGTACATGATTTTTCATTAAAAAAAAATTCTAATACCGTTCAAGCGTTAATTTCACTTGAGTTTAGAATAACCGCAAAACGTTGTTTTGTTAATACATGTGGTTTTAAGTAAGGCTTTTCCGATACCAAATAGGCAATTTCGTATTGGTTTTGTTAGACAACAAAAATTTCCCTTTTCTTGCAGTTACGCAATTACAGTGAAGGTACTTTTGGAATGATTTATTCAATAAAACTGTGTTTCAAGGCGATGGTACTTTTTGGAAAACATATTGAACTACAGTGTATATATAAAAAGTATTGAACAGTCAGGATAACCCAACACGAAGGGATCAGCCATTTTACTCATGAACTTTCATGAAAACTCTTTAATGCATTTCAATCGCGTACACTACGATTTTCAACCTTTACATAATTGTTTTATAGCCAGATTAAAACAAATTTTTTCTAAACACGCATTTTGCCGTATCTATTTGTCTGGAAAACGATATCAGATACCATTTATCCATAAAAACACCAAGAATACTTCATAATTTCGATTATTAAACTAATTTTGAATATGATTTTGAACAATCATTGCATGTCATTAATGTTCGACACCAAAACAGGACCTGACTGGGATACTATATAAAGTCAACATAAACAAACGTACCACCAATCGGCAAACTTCGGCTTGGTGATATGTGTTTACACTTGACATTTGTGATGCGGCTACTGATTTACACACAACTTTTCGGACTATTTTGCTGCAAGGTGCGTAGACAAATCCGGGAAAAATGCGAAAAAATTTACTCCGGATTACAACTCTTTTCATTTACGGCCTCGGGCGTTGGTTAACAGTTTACCATATGTCCGACTGAGTTCTGATTTCAAAGGAGCCAGTCTTTTATGAATGCATACATTATAAAGTACATCGGCAAACGAATACCTAAGCAAGTACGAGGAAAAATTGGTAGAGTTCGTGACCTGTGCAATGTGCACGTGGAGATATTCTTAAATCGATCATTGAGATTTCAAACAACTATTTAACGCCTTTCCATGTTTAAAAATTATAAGAACATCCTTAAAAGAATAACATGGTTTGCATTTTACTATTTTGTCAATTTAAACAATAATTTACACACGTAACCCCTTCGCTTTCTATTTGCTCATTGCACGTGATTTTACCGGACATTTTGTCAGTATAAAGGTATGGAACCACCAATTCATTTCTTTAACATTTTCAACTAAAATTTGTAATTTTCAAACCTCCATGGACAATTTATCTTAAGTTTAACCTTCCCAAGACCATACCTGTCGTGAATGGCGCATACCTGCTCTACATTATAACAAATTTTCATCATACCTTTAAAGCCTTCTAAGAGATTCCCGGTCTGTCGGGGAAAGCCACCTATAAATACGTACCACGACGTCACAACAAGAGTCATTTGGAATTCCCCTCCTTTAAGTGATCTAAAATTACACTTGCTCAATTGACCTTGGTATTGAAATAAACCTAATATATCAATGTTTAAATGGGTGTATCATTCATCAAATTCCCTC
This sequence comes from Modiolus philippinarum, assembly GCA_002080025.1. Classification (NCBI taxonomy): domain Eukaryota; kingdom Metazoa; phylum Mollusca; class Bivalvia; order Mytilida; family Modiolidae; genus Modiolus; species Modiolus philippinarum. The sequence goes on from MJUU01005838.1 coordinate 77,370, forward strand.
GAATAGTTTTAAAGATGCAGGAATACAAAGACTATCTTTACATTCCAACTCTGATTGGTTGAATTAGTGGTTTGATACCTTAACATGATATTTGAACACCCCCCAGCTCCACTTTATCATGTTTTTTAGTCAATATCCAAATTGTATATAGAAAACAACATCCTTTTCTGAACTTTTCCCTCCTTTACATCACTATTTAAAAATTCACAGATCTAGTGTTTTCAGAGCTTCGATTAAGCACAATCACTGAAAGATGTTAAACATGGACACAAAACCAAAAAAACTTCTTTTATGTAATGAATCTCATCCCACGTTTAATACTAAGCCCTTAGAGTATTTTTCTATCAAAATGAAGCTGCAAATGTTCAAAGATGCCTTTAAGATTATGAAATTATGCTACAAAATGTCAGCCTCCCCCCCACTTTGAGAAGGTGCTTCTGAGGTAAATTTTTGCACTTGTAATGTTCTTTGCTTTGGTTATGGTCATACAAATAGCATTCTAAATGCAGAAATTGATGCAAAAAGATCAAGAAGATATGGAAAAACCAGTTTTGTTTATTTTTTTAGCTTCAGAAGAATATTAGGTTTGTGAGTTAGCCGAAAAGCCCGATATGAATAGGTACAATGATAGTACTAAAACTACTGAAAATCCACCCAGGTGTATTTATTTCACTGATTGGTGATTAAGTATATAATATTTAAGGAAAATAACATAGTAAAATAAATGCAAAGTTATGAAAAGTGTTGCCATGTCAAAAATGTTTTCCTAAATCAGATGATAAAATTTTGACTTTACACTTGTTTTGACACTGTGGACCCTAAAATGACAATTTTACACTGTTTAGTAGAGGAACAGCATGATATTTTTTATTTCTGAGGTTCATGTTCACATCAAACTGCATATATAAGCACCATTCCTGATTCAAAAAATTATTGTATACAAATAAGCAGATTTTTATACGAGGCACCTCAGTCAAAGTTGTCGCATTTGTTCGATACACAGATCGACATGTAATTTGTAAAACTGAACAAATATTCAAAACAGTGACAAATTCTTTTTTACAATCAGCCTGCATTTGATGTTTTCAAATTATTTTACACAGTTAACCCTTCTAATTTTACACAAAATCATTAAAATGGCCTGAAGTCAAAATACTGAAATATTACGTAACAGTTGTTTTTGGTCAAAATTGTGGCACCAGCTGGCTAAAACTCCAATCTTTACCTCAAATTCATCATAAATACATGTTTTTGCATCAGTTTATGTTATTAAAAATTTTTTGAGACGTGTTTCAAAATTGTTTGCAAATTTTGTCTTAAGGTGTGAAACCACCAATTCATTTCTTTAACATTTTCAACTAAAATCTGGAATTTTCAAACCCCCCTGGACAATTTATCTTAAGTTTAACCTTCCAAAGACCATACCTGTCGTGAAACAACGGCAGTATAATACCGAAGGAACAAAGGGGTGAAATTCACAAAAATCGAAGTCCAAAGACAGGGCAAAAACGAGAACACAGAAAACAATGACGTTAGACACAAAAACAATGACGCCAGACAGACACAAAGCACAGAACCAGAAACCACAACATTCAGAACAAAGGCACTCACAGTGTGAACTCCAGTGAAACTGAGAGTGACATCAGAGAGAATGGCACATACCTGCTCTACATTATATCACTGAAATTTTCATCTATCTTTAAAGCATTCTAAGATGTGTCGGGCAAAGCCACCTATAAATACGTATCACGACGTCACAACATTGCACAAAAATAGTTATTGGGAATTCCCCTCCTTTAAGTGATCCAAAATTACACCTGCTCAATTGACATTGGCATTGAAATAAACCTAATATATCAATGTTTAAATGGGTGTAACATTCATCAAATTCCCTCGAATAGTTTTAAAGGTGCAAGAATACAAAGACTACCTTTAGATTCAAAAGGTCTATTTTCTCATACGTTCCAACTCTGATTTGAATTGGTGGTTTGATACCTAAACAAATTCATGAGGCATGTATCAGGAACATTTGACCTGAGGTCGCATGCATACGAATCATCCAAAGAATACATTCTTTGCTGGCTAGCAATTATTGATCATTAATGAATTAATGTTATATTTGTCTTAATTTACTACATCTTGAAATAATGAATTCTTCTGGAACCCAAAAATTGAAAAAATACAGCTCACATTGCTACAGGTTGAGAAATAATATCGGATGTTATTTTTTCTTCTTCAAACACTTTTACAATTTCTTGTAGTTTTAGCCGCTGGAGAATGGATTCCATTAGAGAAACCGCTGCAATCGTCGAGAGAAGAAATAAAAAAAAAAATAACAGAAGCTTCTTTAATCAAACTTTATTCACAAGCCCAACAGTCAGACTTGTCTGACTTGCGTGTAATAGAAATTTACTGTTTTAATCAAAATTCTAACCACTTAAAACTACTGAGGCACTCGTTAGATGTCCTTGGCACTGGATTTGGCTTCATATTTCGATATTTTTTGGAAATGAGTACTTCCTTTCGGACTACTATTGGATAATGGCTTTCCATATATGATTTTAATGCTGCTGATGAGAGGTTACTCCTTGAAACACGTGTACAGCATAACGAAATTTACCGTTTTTATGCAACTTCGGTATTTTTGATATTTTGAACCATTGGGTAGATGCCACTCCTGGTGGACCAGAGGTCCCCGAGGGTATTCACAATCCCAATAGTCAGACTTGTCTGACATAAAAATTTTACCTCGCGTGTTGTAGAAATTAACTGCTTTAATCAAAATTCTAACCACTTAAAACTGCTGAGGCTTCATTCTGTGTATGGCACTCGGTAGATGTCCTAAGTACTGGATTTGGCTTCCTATTTCGATATTTTTTAGAAATGAGTACCAAAAATGTGCTTCTTTTTGGACTACGTTCGGATAATGGCTTTCTATATTTGATTTAAATGCTACTGATGAGAGGTTACTCCTTGAAATTTACTGTTTTTATGCAACTTCGGTATTTTTTGCATTTAGTTTTGAATCATATCAATATTGCAAGCAACCTACTTTCAGATTAATGAATTGTGACGTAAGTGTTTTTTTTTAATGAAATACCTACAACAGGTAAGTTAAATAATTAGGATAATGAAATCTTCTTCCGGGTACAAAATTGTTTGCTAAAATGGCGATATCAAATCAGGTAAGCGGAGTATGGAAAAACATTAATATTGTTGCTTTTATTTTGTATATTTATGCATAACTCAACCCATAGTTTTTGTTCTACAACTTTTAATGCTTACTCAACTCAAACATAGTCAGCTTTTGATAACCGAAATAGTCCTAGTAGTTTCAAAAATTGTAGTAAATCGATAAGATTGAAGGACTGAAAGTATGCAAAGTCATAGAGTAATAGAGAATGAAAAAATGAACTATAATACATTAAAAAGAAATTCTGACATGACGCTCAGTATTCGCTTTATATATCTTAAAATGAGAATAAACCTTGGACTGCTCATGTGCAAAATATTAACAGTGAAGGAATATGCAGTAAATGAGACAAAGTCTCTACAAATACATGGTATATCCAAGCAATGGAATACCGCTATAATTGTTGTTCTTCATCTTGAAGTCCCAATGAAGCCTTCAATAATGAGCTTTGCTCATACCTCATAGTAGGTTCAAGACGGTGCCCATCGCCGGTGTGAGCGAAATTCATTGCTAGATGTCGAACAATACTACGTCGATGTATCTTACCCTTTGTTAATGGATGCGCGATTGTTAAAAACATAAAAATAACTGGAAAAATGATCTTGCAATTACTATCATCCGTTGCACGATACAAAAGACTTTTATACATGTGTCATCCGTCGTACAATCCAACTTTTCAAACCAAAAAAAAACAAAAAACAAAAAAAAACTCGGTAAACGTTACATTCTAAAATCCCAGCACCAACAATGAAATGTTGAACGGTTATTCCATATCCATGATACACGATAGTAACAAAAGTGCGGTATACCTAGTATTTCGAACGAAAACTACGGGTTTTCGTGCGAAATACCAGGTATACCGCACGTAAACTAGGGGTTTCCCATCGGTAAACATAGTATTTCGTCGAAAACCCCTAGTCTCCGTTCGAAATTGAACGGAAACTAGGGTTTTCGTACGTAAACCCCTACTTTCCGATCGGTATCGGAAATTCGAGTTTAAATTGAAAATGCTATTCATAGTTTTAGCCAATGAAAATATGGGAATGTGAAAGTGCACATTTTCGAATTAAAAGTCATACCGTTTATTATTAATCTTTGTCACCCAATGTCTGCTGTTGATTATGTGAGAATGAGAATGAGGAACAGGACTGTGTTGCACAATTCCCAATTGAAGTTAATTGACGTGATAATTTCATTTGTAAATTAAATCTTTAACAAATTCAACAAAAATAATTAAGACATCAGTTAAGAGACATAAGTTGTCGAAATGCGCATATGCAGAAAATAAATTCACAATAACTTCGGTATTTAGTTATTAACTTTAATTGACTTTTGTGCAACCAAGTCTGCAGTATCTATAATGGATTGGTGAAATGCAGATGATCATTAGTCTACGGATGCACATCATGAAATTGCCATTTGTAAGATGAAAGAACAAAGCCAATAAACTTTGCTTGACTTTGAATCTGCTTCATACGAATATTAAAACAAATCGGCAAGAAAAGGGGTTCAGTTTGTAACTATTTGTAATGAAGTTGAAATTGAAAATCAGTTTTTACACGTATTTGGGTTTATCGACTGAACAAGATACCTCAGCACGAAGTGACAAGGCATTTTCACAACAAACCTCTTTAAAAAACTGTTTTGCATTTCAAAAGAGATCTTTGCTCTCTACATAATTAGTTATAGTCAGACTAAAAAAAGACTCTTATTTATTGATTACAGTAACTTTTAGAGAGAGTACTTTGAACAATGCTTAAATAAGCAAAGCACAAAAACCGGTATGCATGCAATGTGCTTTATTTTCCTCTATTGTGTTTGCATATGTTTTCACGCCACTTTCAGCATTAGTTCAGCTATATCGTGGCGGTCAGTTTTAATGTTGGAGAAAACTGAAGTACAAGGAGAGAACAACTGACCTTGGACATGTAAATGACATAACTTTTCACGTACAGATGTGGGCCGAAGGCTCCCTTTTTGTGGTTAACAAAGAGTGGCAAGAACTCACACCGTACAAGTGATGGACTACATTGACTGTACAAGTAAACATACCATCTTAACAACTCGGCAACCCAGACCCCTTCCTTTATTTTGTACCGATCATATTTGCATACAAACATAATGTACACAGTTCTCCTTATTTCAGATTTCAGACAGTGCTTTAAAGAAAGTATCTGAAGTTGTTTCAAATGCAGTCTACTTCACAATGGCAAATAGAACTAAGACCCGTGCACAACGAAACCATATCCTGACTCAAGAATTTCTGTTTTGGATAAGGAATAAAAAACAGCTGAAGCGATATTATGGAGGGAGTGCAGCAGAGGGAACCAACATAACAGATAGTGATATTGACAAAATGATGGTTAGTCCAAATATCACAGCCTGCTGGGATAAAGAATCGGCACATAAAATTGACGGTATAGTTTTCATGTGTGACGAGTCTGATTGTCAGCCTGGTTATGTAAAACTTGTTCCTATTAAGCTAGATAAAAATGAACATACACTTTTTAATGATCACGGAAAAGGAATTGAAGAAATGCTACAGACATGTGAGGATGGACAAATCTTTCTTTCAAGTCAAAAGATTGTAGATTTTTGGGTTAATTTTCTTAAAGGATTAAATTGGTCGTCTGTTAGTCCAGAGTTTCGCCATGGTCCTTCCGCTACGACTACAAATAAAGACAAACATGGATTAATCACAGGTTCCATAGGAAGACGTATAGAGCAGGATTTTGTTTATGCTTTGACAGTAGACAAATGGCCATTAGCTGGTGAAGAATTCTTCAATAGGAAACGACAATATGGATGGCCATCGCATGAAATAATAGAAAAGATTAAAACAATTAAGTGTAATGTAGTAGCTGTTGGTGGTAAAATATCACACTCCTTTTCTCTGGAGTGGCGGGTTTCTTACTTACTTCAAGAGAGAGAGCTTCTATGGAGTTTCGGTGATATCCAGATTCAGTGCTACATCTTGTTCAAGAAAATTCTTAAGCAATTTATACTAAAACCTCCTGTTGGAGCGGATGATTTGAGTACGTATCACATTAAAACTGTGATGTTTTGGATGTCAGAGAATCATCATTTAGACATGTGGCAGCCAAACAATCTGCTACACTGCCTGCGTGATTGTCTAATTTTCTTTAGACAGTGCATCGCTGAGTTATGTCTACAGCAGTTTATTGACCGGAGAAACCTATTTAAAGGGAAATTGGAAGAATCCTTAGTAAAGGAGAAAATTCTTGAACGTATTGATGCAATATTAGACGATTTTGTACCTTCTGTGCTACAATACGTGGATTATGTTAATCTCCTATTAGTTTGGAATGAGAGCGGGCAAAATGCTGAAGAGTTTGTGCAACTGTGTTCATACAGAGAGGACAGCTGTATAACTATTCACTTTGATGAATTTAAACCAGTCTTGCAAGAGTATTATTTGCGAAGTACACAAGCTGGTGTTAATGCCGAGATTGTTCTTGCGAATTTTAGTACTCTCGCAGAGTACTTTGCAGCTTATACAGAAAATGGTATTGCTGTTGATGACGTAGACAAACATTGTTCCGAAAATGTGCTAAAATTTATAAATATAAGAAGCGCAATAACCTTACTTGGCAATGTTATAAACGGAGAAGACAAATCCAAAGTACAGCAGCTACTGAACAAGCTACAAAAATGGATTGAAGAAAATATGCTTTTGGATGCTCTCTCGGGGAGGCTATACCTAGCTACATTCCTATACAGAACTGAAAGGTACGAAGAAGCTATTCATGTTGTGAAGCAAATCTTACTTTTAGAATCAAAAACCTTGCTTTATACAGGATTATGTTCAAAATCAAAAACTGTATCTATTTCAAATGGCTTAGTTACTCAGAAAAAGGGACTACCTAATCCTTTTGATTGCACCGACGGTTATCTTTCGATAGCATTCGATGTCATGTTTTCAAATGAAGATATTATATTTGTTCCACATGGAGTCAAATTTGAATGTATGATGGAGAAAGCGTTTTTAATTCACCCCTTGGTATACCTTTTTTACATCGCATTCATCAGTGTCGTCAACACCAAAGCTGCAAATGGCTACCTGCAGCAGTTAAGTGAAACAGTCAATGATTGTACAGGAAGCTTGTCTCACTATGTACACTTGAACATTTTAGGATACTGTCATTTTCTGCAGAGAAATTACAAAAAAGCCTTCGAATGTTACGCTGATTCTTTACAGTTAACTTCGGCAACAGAAAGACGAAATGCAGCTGCTTATCACTTAATTATTTTGATATTTAATCTTCAGAATGAATGCATATACGAACGAACATGCGGTAACAAAGTTTCGAAATAGGAAATTCGTATATCGTCTTGTCTCCATAAATGAATACTTACAACTAATAATCGTTTTCGTTGATTTGTCTTGACTCCTTAATATGCTTGTTGGTGACGCTTGTCCATCGTTGCTGGTAGATAAAGCTGAGTTGCTTGGGAAAACAATCAAACGATTCACAAAATTTCCAAATACAGAATGATAATATTTTTTCATAAACATTGACTTTAAATTTTTAAATTAAGAAAAAGATAAAATTTCTTATCTTGTAGCGGTATCGTAATCCCTCCCAACGGAATTGGAAAGGTCATCACAAGATACAAAAAAGTTAATGTTCATTAACGCGATCATCTATCGAATCTGTTTTTGGGAAAAGTATTTGAACTGACATCCTGTACAAAACGAGAGATTAATCAAAATGCCTCGTCCAAAGAATGCCGGAAACCTCACGACACATGCACAAAAAAAACATAAATTGTCAACTATATTGTCAACTATATTATTAGCCTAACATAGTTAGATCAGCAAGTTTGTATCAGCATTTTTTAGTTTGCTCTGTGGGAATCGATACATCTTTGTTGTTACATCTATGCCAGTCGGCTAGTAAGGCTTTATAAAATATAGCTTTCGGTAGCTGGATGACACTCTTGAAGGGTTATAAAGTAGTATCTATATTGCATGAGATGAGAAAATGGAAAAAATACACACTTTTTAAAGGATCACCCAGGGACTATTATTATTAAGTAGTTATTGTGCACTTGGAAAACCTTATGAATACAAAGCCGTCAGAGCAAAATGAATAACTTTTGAGAGAAAAACATTATATGTTTGGGAAAAAATACGAAATGGTTGCAGGGTTACTTATAAGAAATCGGTCATTGACATGAATATGGAGAGAAAAAAGGGAATTTTGTGAAAACGACCAGTTCAGAAAATAAAACTGATAATGGAGAATATATTTTGCAAGAAAAGCACAATATTTATACCAAAAACCTTATAAAAATCATTTTACTTGCGAATGAAACCCTTTTCTTAACACAAAACCAAACACACAGATGCAGTACTAAATAAGAAAACACCGAAGTTACTGTGAATTTAGTTCCTGCATATACACATTTCGACAACTTATGTCTGTTCAGTGCAGATCAAACCAAAACATTTGGAAATCCATGAACTGAAATATGTAAATGCTGAGAGAGAACAAATTATCAATAGGATCTAAAAAAGGAAAGCCAAAATCAGCCAAGGACGGAGCTCTTGCAAGAGGGAGATACTCCTTAGGTTTTAACAAAATTTTCTTAATTTAGATATGGCATGTTTTCAAATAAAACCGAAGTACTGGCTACTAGGTTGGTGAATACCCTCTAGGACTAACAGTCCACCCGCAGTGACATCAGCCCAGTGGTAATAAATATCTGAGGATCATAATGTGAATGGTTTACTTATTTCAATTTACTGTAAAAGGTATTCAATATGAAAAAGAAAGGAAATGGGGTAAATGTCAAGGAGACAACATCCAATCTCCAGGTATAAACGACCAAAAACAAAGAACAGAATTGTACTGAATAATTGTATATTAATCCTTTTGTTAATTTTTTAGACTATGTTCTTTAAAAATACACAAATCTACATTATAACTTACGGTAATATATTTAGTTGCTTAATTCTGGAATATGGCTGTAGACAAGGGCCCAGTTTTACCGTATTTATTATTTATACTCGTTGTCGATTTTTTTCAATAAAATGAAGTCTGATTCCTATATCAGAGGAATTACAATTATTATCAAGGAATCACCCACCAGTCTGTATGCTGATGGCACTTTCCAGCTTGTTCTTTTGATTGTATTCGAAATTACAATGTTTTATTTTTTTCTATAAAATAAATGGATTTAACATGAATGTCTCCCAGTCAGAGGCTGAGTGCATTAAAAACAAACAAGATGTGTCTGTGAAATCCTACACATGCCCTCAGATTCTACAATCATATATGGGAAATCACCCAATTTAACCACTTTTTAACCCCTGTGACCTTGGACTTTTACCTGACCCAATTCTGTTTTGCATATTTATATTTCTCTAGGGGTGCGTATAAATTCAGCGACTATCATTTCAGCGACATTTTTTGAGTAATTCTGCATATCTTTTCTACATATTGTGTATAAATTCAGCAAATCGAATTTTTCCATTAAATTACATTATATTAATAAAGTAAGTGAGAACCGAACCGTCAGTCTGAAAAGAACAATCCAAGGACAATGGCAACGTCGGAAAAACAAAGAAACGAAGACACAACATGAGCACGGCACAGAAAAGAAAATAAAGACACGCACATATACAAAAATGAACAACACGGACCCAATAAAAACCATGGGTGAGATCAGGTGCACCGGTAGAGTAAGCATCTCCTGCTTCTTATAAGACACCCGCCGTGTTGAACATGTCAACTCCGGTAGTAAAGTCAAATCCGGTAGAGGAAAAACAAACTTTACTGGCAAAGAGAAAGATCTGTTGTCATCTGGGAAACAGATATCTCATAGCGGTCTACAAGATCGTGATGTCGACCGTAAAACTTCTGTAGTGATGACCTCAAGTTATGGGCAACATACCCTTGCTTAAGTAGCCTATTTGTAAGCAACCGAGCTCTATCAAGGTAGTCACTGTATCGACCACAGGCCCTTGAGTAGCGAATGAGTTGGGAGATGTAAACTCCGTATGCTGGTGCTTTTGGAATGTTGCTACAAAGAAAGGGGAAGTTTACTATTGGAAAAGT
>MJUU01005838.1:101485-149071 GCA_002080025.1 Modiolus philippinarum
ATATTACTGTAGTTGATTTGACCTGCCCAAGGCACAATATATATATTACTGTAGTTGATTTGACCTGCCCAATGCACAATATATATATATTACTGTAGTTGATTTGACCTGCCCAAGGCACAATATATATATATTACTGTAGTTGATTTGACCTGCCCAAGGCACAATATATATANTTAAGTAAACACGAAAAAGTCGGAATATAGTGTAAGTAAACGCAAATACGGGTTTTTCTCCTTTACTCCAAGATGACATGTTTTTGTAGTTCTTAATGTAACCAATGTGTATTTAAAAAAATTCGAAATCAATAGAACTTTTCAGTGAATTAATCAGATATATATTTTGAATCTAGTTTTACTTGAAGGAAATAGAAATTACAATATTGACAGCTACTACAACATGCACAATATATATATTACTGTAGTTGATTTGACCTGCCCAAGGCACAATATATATATTACTGTAGTTGATTTGACCTGCCCAAGGCACAATATATATATTACTGTAGTTGATTTGACCTGCCCAGTAAAGCACAGACTGTTTGATTTTCAGGGTTGGGGCTGGGATTTCTGTCCCCGGTCTATCCCAAACAATTCTCTGACACCAGTACCTGGGTTAAAAAAATAATCCCTAGTATGCGGTCCAGAACTCGGGTGAAAATCCCAGCACCCCTCCCGAAAATCAAAAAGGTTAGTGCCTAACGAAGGTATTACAACACTCGATGCGAAAAAAAAATATTCCGCTAAATCGGACAATCAGATCATAGTGAAATGTAGTAAACATACATTTCCCCCGGGACGTTTATAAACTTTGAATTGGAGAAAACAATAGAGGGAAGCCGTGTGTTCTTTAAAAAGAGTACACAGTTAATACAATAGAATGACGTCACAACAATGCTTTAACTCCAAATAACTAAATACCGAAGTTTCTGTGAATTTAATTTCTGCATATTCGCATTTCGACGACTTATGTCTCATCGGTGCAGATAAAATCTAAACCTTTGGAAGACCATAGAATCAAAGATGTTTAAAAACTGATGAAGAACAAATAACCGTAAAAACAAATAACCGTAAAGCCAAATTCAGCAAAGGACAGAGCTTTGCATAAGGGAGATACTCCTTAGTTTTCCAAACAACAAACCTCTGCTAGTCACAGACACAATGAAAAGACAACAATTGGTAAACACTCAACATAGCAAACTTCTGACAAACACAGAAACAACAATTGAACAACAATTGATAAAAACATTCACCGTTGAAAACTTCTGATAGTCCTGATAGTCACAGAAATAATGAAAACAATGAGCAAACACCCCATAAAGAAAACTTCCGATAATAACAGAAAAAAAACAGACAACAATTAGTTAACACACTCAACAAAGAAAACTTCGTATTATCACAGAAAAAATAATAAGCCAACAAATGGTAAACTCACTCGACATAGCAAATTTCTGACAGACACAGAAACAAAAATAAGACAACAAAAGTTTAAATTAATCCCCATGGCAAATTTCTGATTGTCACAGCACAGAAACAATGAGAATACAACAAGTGGGGAACTAATTCCACATTGCTAACTTCTGATAGTCACGGAAACAATAATAAGACAACAATAGGAAAACACGCTCAACACAGCAAACTTCTGATAGTCACGAAAACATTGCTAAGACAGCAATGGGTAAACACACTTTACACTGCAAACTTCTCATAATCATAGAATCATTGCGAAGACAACAACGGGTAAACACACTCCACAGTGCAAACTTCTGATAGCTAAAAAAACAATGATAAGACAACAATTTTTAAACTCATTCCACATAACAAACTTCCTACAATTACAAAACATTGATAAGACGACATTCCACAAGGTAAACTTCTGATAGGCACAGCAAAATTTTTGGGGGTTTTGGTTGTTATTTTCGTGCCTATTTTGTTTAATTGTTTGTGTTTTTTAAGGGGGTTGTGTGTTTTTCTTTCTTATAATTTTTCTTTTCTTTTCTTTTTGCTTTTTTTCTTGTTTTTTCGGGTTTCTTGTTTTTGTTTTGTCTTGCTTGTTTGTTTGTGTTTTTTTCTTTTGGCGATGAGTTTTGTCTTTTGTTTTTGGTTTAATTTGTTTGTTTTGTTTTTTGAAAACAAAGCGATACAACCTCTCTTATTGTTTTGCAATTTCAAATTATTTTCTGAGAATCAAAAAGAAAACAAATTATGATGTGAATATTTATAGTGATATTTTTTAAAAACAGTTATTATATTTGAATACTTCCACTTTTTAGCTCACCTGGCTATAGCCAGGGTGAGCTTTTGTCATCACATTTCCTCCGTCGTCCGTCTGTCGTCCGTCCGGTGTAAACTTTTCATTCAAAGATCTTCTCCTCTGAAAGTACTGTAAAATTTAAACCAAACTTGGCCACAATAGTCCTTAGATGGTCCCCTGCAAAAAAGTTTCTTTTTTCAGATCCGCACTATATCCAAGATGGCCGCCAGCGGGGATCTTAGTTTTAACATTGGACCTATGGGAAAACACATTCAAAGATCTCCCCTGACACTACTGGGCAAATTGAAACCAAACTTGGCAACAATAGTCCTTAGATAGTCCCCTGCAAATAAAATGTTTTTCAGATCCATGCTACATCCAAGATGGCCGCCAGCGGGGATCTTAGTTTTAACATTGGACCCTATGGGAAAACACATTCAAAGATCTTCTCCTCTGAAACTGCAAAAACGTTGTTTTTCAGAACCGCGCTACATCAAAGATGGCCGCCAACAGGGATCATAGTTTTAACATTGGACATAATGGGAAAACACATTCAAAGATCTTCTCCTCTGAAACTGCTGAGCCAATTGGAACCAAACTTGACCACAATAGTCCTAAGTTGGTCCCTAGCAAAAAAATTATTTTTAAGATCCGCGCTATATCCAAGATGGCTGCCAGCAGGGATCATAGTTTTAACATTGGACCCTATGGGAAAACACATTCAAAGATCTTCTCCCCTGTAACTACTAGACCAATTGAAACTAAACTTGGCAACAATAGTCCTTAGATGGTCCCCTGCAAAAAATTGTTTTTCATATCCGCGCTATATCCAAGATGGCCGCCAACAGGGATCATAGTTTTAACATTGGACTTTATGGGAAAACACGAGAGTGATGTCATGTGCTCGGCCGGAAGGGTAAGTATGTCCTGCTCTGTTAACAGCACCCGTCACACTGTGAGTCAATCCAGGAAAAGGTCAAACTCGGTATAGTCAAATCCTAGAAGACGTGAATCAAGCTGAATATGTCCGAAGTCTTGACACAGGGAGAATAATTAATTCCAAAATCTACTATTGACCTTATGGTCGTTGAGATTCTGAGTTTATAAACTACTATAGAGGCAGAATTAAGTAATCAAAACTCTGGTAACGTAAGTAAAAACCGAACCAGCATGGATATCGGTTAAATATGAAACACAAGGTACCAAAAACGGAATTTAATAACCCCATATTGTGCAATCATGTCAAATGCAAGAAAATCAAGACTTTTTTTATATTGGGTAAATAATAGTGTGAATATTTGAGAATATAATGTCTAAATGTCACTCTTTTTGAGAGTACATACTGTTAGTGTTTTAGTTTTTTGTGTTGTATCTGTATTGTTTGTGTGTTTTGTGGGCATGTAGTGTCTTTGGTCTTCCATCTTCTGATGTTCTTGTTTTTGCCTTGTCTCTGGACTTTGATTTATGCAATCTAGTTCTTTGTTCCTTCGGTATTCTACTGCCGTTGTTTTGTAAATATCAGTTGCACTCGAAAGATGTTCAACATTTATAGTATATCAGACATGTTATTTTTGATACAGACCCATCACGTCCACGTCAAGTGAGTCCGTTATGGCAAGCTTGATGCATTACGCTGTGATAAAGTCCGTATGGAAACCAAAATGTTTATACTGGTATTTCTTTTGTCGATAATTCAAGAAAGGGTAAAAACTTAATATACAATTGAAACAAGTTGAAATTTTATATTGCATTTGGCTACTGCGTTGTTGAGAACCATAATTCATGTGCAAATTTACAATCATTTGCATTCATCCTGACGCGTATGAATACAGGATGTACCAAAGCATAGCAACTCACGCGAAAAAGTCTTGACACTGACCCGATATTTCTTGTATCAAGGCCTGTTCCGCAGTACTGACATCAGCCACAGTATATCAAAGGAAATTCAAACAAATTACTGCACGAGCACTTTATTTATTGTTTCCTTTGTTCATGTTTAATCAAAACTGTATCATTATCATCTACCTAATTTTCCTGTATCCGTCTGTATTGTTGGTGTCAGAGTTTTGAAAAGAAAATCGGAATATACATATATACGAATGCTGTTTCCTTAACATCATAAAAATTTATCAATAAATTTAAGACTAAAATCTTATCAGATTTCAAAGCTTTCAATTATTTCAATTAAGTTTCCTCTTTCCTGCGACATATATTGTGTATTTTTCTAAACTGGGTAAAATTTATAAATCTATAACGTATTATGTACAAACCACGTGTCATGGAATAACATTGCAAGAAAATGCATTTTTGTGTCAATGGAATTTAATTTTCGACTCATATTTCAATTAAGTGAAGGAATTTACTTAAAGCTTAATTAATTACTAAGAGTAAAACATTGCAAATGTTTACTAAAGCCTCTATTTGGCCATAAAATTAAAGTTAAATATGAGTGAAAATGGGTGCAAAAAACCTTTTAAAATAGTCAAATTTGAAAAACAGTATAGATGCCTTTTTATTGTTTAACAGTAACTCACCCCAAAAATGGAGAATAATTAACCAACTTCAGGAAATGGTCAATAATGGCCATTAAGGGTACATTTCGGTCTGGCAAACATTGGTCGCAGTTTTTTACCAGAATGAAATGAAATGCTGTTTACAAGTTTTAACAATTCTTAAACCTCTAAAAAATTCCATACTGGTCAAAGCATGCTGCCACATTCATTTCTAATAAGAACTGTTGAAAATATGGAAAATTTTATTCACTTTTTAAAAAAACAATCTATTGTGCATCTGTCGAACACGAAAAATTATCTAAAGCCCCATTTACATGCATACGATTTACACCAGTATGTAAATTTACACGTTTGTATAAGTACACCAGTATGTTAAACTATTTTTGCTATGCATTTATATGCATTTAATCTGAGGTGTGTATTTTAATTTAAAAAGCTTATCACAAGAAGTGAAAAGGGCTGAAAAACATGTAAACAAAAATAAAAGTTTTTGTTAGATCTTTGAAATTTGTAGATTGATAGAAAAACATAAAGTTGCATTGTATCTTTTTTATTTTTTCAATCAGAACCAAGCTTCCACTATAGTAAGCAAAAAACGCAAAATCAGACAAAATTGTCAGAGAAGTCTGAATTTTATAGAAATCATAGTTCAGTGTGTGTGCATCAATTTCATGATTCAAATGATGATGCAAGACCCTTCTCTTCCATTTCATAGACAGGAACAGTATTTTGCACTGGGTGCATTTTTAAGTTTGCATTAACATGCTCAAAATGCATACAGTGTTAATTTACACATGTGCAAATATACATTTACACTTGCCCCTGACCTCATGCAAATTTACACTCTTTGTTAAGTTTACACGCGTATGTAGTTGCGTTTACATGCAGTAATTGCATACCAGTGCAATTTTGCATACCTATTTAAAAATACACATATGTGTAAAACGGTGCATGTAAATGGGGCTTTAGATGTAAACAAATGTTTAAAACAGTTTTTTTACTGACCCCTTGAGTAAACTTACAATTACTGTTAAATTTACATATGTGGTTAGTAGTCCTATTGCTGTAAGAATGGATCAATAGGTTGGCGTCTTTGCCTAAAATGTTTACAAAAGACATTTAAATATTCCTCAATAGGGCATTGATTTTATTTATAGGTCAGGCATTTAAAATCCCTTTGTTTAGCCAGCCTAATCATAAATATACATGATGAACACATTTAGGCAACAGAAAATGAATAATTAGAGTGTAAACAGAATATGTAAATGATAAAAGAATAATATCTGACTAATAATAATAATTGATTTTTAACAATTCCTATTACTGAATGTACACGAAAGGTTTGACCTTCAATGTAGAAAGTTCACATACCCAATCACTGTATTTGTGCTGGATATTGGCCAGTTTACCTGATGTCAATTTCAACAAGAAACGAATCAAGTTCACCAAAATTTGTTTTATATGGGAAAAGCCAACCCAGGATAAGCATGCATTTTTCATAAATTAACCAAGTGCACAATTTAAACCACTACTACTATAATTAGATTTTGTCCCTTCGCTATATCCTTGGTAATAATAATGTTTATTTTAAACCCCATGTAGTAGTTAAAATCAAGGACGTATATATGTCCTTATTAAAATGTACTTTACAGAACTTCCTAAAGGAAACTTTTTAGGGCTTACTATATGGTGTGAGGTTCCTCACTGTGTTGAAGACCGTACGGTGGCCCCTAGATGCTTTGTTTTGGGTCGTTTTAACCTGGATATGGGATGTTGTCTCCTTGACATTTACCCCATTTCTTTTCTTTTTCATATTCCTAAAGTGAGTATATTTTTGTTCAGATTGGCTGAACACCATGCTTCAAATGTCTGGCCTATAAATAAAATCAATGACCTATTAAGTGATATTTAAATGTCTTTTGTATACAATTTAGACAAATACACAAACCTATTGATCAATTCTGGCAGCAATAGGATTACTAACCACATTTGTGAAATTAACAGTAATGTTTAGAGGCATAACTTTGCATTAGTACTTGTAAAATTCAATACATAAAATATTCACGGAAACGATTAATATTTTGAATGGTGAATGAAAGGATATGGAGTAAATGTACATGAGACAAAGTCTGTACAAATACATGATAAAAACAAGCAAAGGAACATCGCTTTTATTGTTGTTCTTCATCTTGAAGTCACCATGAGGACTTCAACTATGAGCTTTGCTCATACCTCATAGTAAGTTCAAGACGGCCCCTAGCACCGGTTTGAGCGGTATTCTTTGCTAATTGTCGAACAACGCCACATCAATGTCTTCCCTGGTCATGGATGTGGGGTTGTCAACAAACATTTATTAAACTGGCAAAGTGTTCTTACAAACACTGTCATCCATTTCCCGACAAAAGCACTAGTGTCTTAAGGTAGTGGACGATTACAACATAACAGACAAACACTGGGCACTCATCAAGTCGATTGTAAGAAAACTTGGTATTATACAATAGTGAGATATGGGCATTTTTAACAGGTGGTCAGAATTAAATTTCGAAATTACAAAAATAAATGCCAAAAATTTGAAAGTATGATAGTATATTCATACGAGAAATTCTCTCACGAACAAGTACACCATAACTGAAATATATAGAGAGCATACATATAAGCATATATTAACTTTGCATCAGTTATCTCATATTTTGTACACCCGACATGATCAACATGCAAATGAAGTGTATTTTACAATGTAATGTACTAATAACATATACGGGTATATAAATCGGTATAAAATATATTTAAGTACCAGATTTGATAATGTGGACACAACGGCTTTAGCATCAAAGGAAACATTATATGGCTTTTGCATTTCACAGGCTATTTGCTGGTTTCGTGTCTGTAGTTTCTAAAGGGATTTTGTCAACAAAGTGCATTTAATATCTTAAAAACTTATACACCAAAGTTAAGCTCAACTACTGTTGCAATTGTCGCTTCATCGGTTTTATGGCCTTCACAATGAATTGACAGATATTGCTGCGGTCAAGGAAGTGGAAAAACTTTTATTGTAATGAAGTCAAGATAAACACCACACAATGTGTTAGGTTCATCAATGTGAAATGTCTACATTGTAGACATATCAGAAGTAAAAACCTGACAAATATCTACAATGGTGTCTTTCCACGACGGTGAGTCAATGAAAGGTAGTGAGCTTGGGGTGTTAATCTTAATTTAGGTAAACTGAAAGTTTTGCAACTTCCTTGACCACAGCAATATATATTACATTGTTTCTATTTCACAAATGTGAATTGTTATTTCAGATCCAGATTTTATTCGCTTTGGATATCCAAAAGTGCTCGAAATTAAGGATACTACAGACACTTCCACATTCGCCTCATTCAATGACCTTTATCTTGAAATTGACAACAGAGGTAGACTACAAACTTAGTTTTATTACAAACGCGACAATTTCAATTTTCAATTGTCAACTTCCCTTTTCTTCGTAGCAACATTTCAACAGCATATGGAGCGTACATCTCCCAACTCATTTGATACTTAAGCGCATGCGGTCGACAAGTGAATTCCTTGATAAAGTATGGTTGCTCAGAAATAGGCTATCTAAAGAATGGTATGTTACCCACAACTTGAATTTATCACTACAGAAGTTTTAGGGTCGACATCAAGATCTTGTGGACCGCTATGGGACGTCAGTTTTCCAAAGAAAAAGATCATTCCATTTAAAAGTTTAATATTGTTGTTTCCTTGACTTTACTACCGGATTTGACATGTTCAACACGGTAGGAGATCCTTTCACTACCGGTTCATCTGATCTTACCAAAAGTTTTAAAATAGGTTTCAAGTTGTTCATCTTTCTGTGTCTCCTTTATTTTATTGTGTGTCGTACTAACATGATGTCCATTATTGACATTGTCTTTTTGGATTATTCTTATTTAGACTGACGGGTTGGTTCTCTTTTACTTTATAACCCTACTGACAAACAATATAACTTTATAAACTGACAAACACCGTCTTTGACTTCACAATGCGCTGTTCATTGGAAGAGTGATAGGTGCAATGCGTGGAGCATATCATGCTTAACCTTCTTGAATACCTGATGATACCTCCATATTTTGTTGGTTAAACACCGCTAGTGTGTTCATTTTGTGGCATGCGTTGATTTTTGTTTATTTGTAATGTCTTTATCCGAATTTGGAATTTTTTATTCGAGATTTATTGTTTTTTTTCTATTTATATAGTAGAAAAGGGTATATAGTATATAGTCTGTCCGTTTGTCATCACTAACAGGGTAAGTAGAATGTGCCTATAACTTCCCTACAGTTTTAAGCTAGGGACACTACTTTGATTGTTTTTAGAAGAATACAAATTGATAAACTTTATATTGTTTGCAAAATATTTCCTTTTTGTACATCATTCGCCCAGTTTACTCCTTCTACAGTATCTGATATGCATTTTTTTTATTTCTAGGTTGATTGTACATATATTAAAAATATGCATGTAAACTGGATTTTGTATATTTTTTTAATGCATATTGGCGTTTTTGTTTTGCAGGTGCATTGTGCATATATATTTAAAAAAAACTACCTAATGTTTGATTTTTGATATTTTCTCGAAAAAATACTAATAGGTTTTATGCAAAACATTGCTTACGGGATAAGAACAACAATAAAAGCGTTGTTCCATTGCTTTGTTTAACCATGTATTTGTGGAGACTTTGTTTCATGTGCATTTACTCCATATCTCCTTCATTGCTTACTGCCTACGTCATTTTTTCAGATTACATCTTCTACATTTATCTAGATATGAAGTTTTCTCATCAGGAATTTCTTATTTTGCAGGTTGATTACTGCGTATATCAAAGATGTGTTTGATGTGGATTTTTGATATTTTTTGGACAAATTCTCATGGGATGAATTTAAAGGCACATCCTACTATATAAACTCCCAATGCTCTCTTTTTGATATTTGATTTGTACTTACTCTGTGAGAAGTCACTTTCGCTTTCAAAATGAATTTTACTTCTTTTTCGTTGCTTTTATCACTTTCTACAAGGCGGGGTGAGTGTGGATACAATAGAAGCGAGTAATACGCGATAGAAAGATAAAATGGCATATACTCTTGATTCAGTTAATTGTAATTTTATTAAGATTTTTAGTGTGAAGATTAATTGACAATTTTAAGTTTTCTTTGAAATTCTCAATGTATGACAATCATTGCCAAACAATTCAATGAGGTGTTCTTCTCGCTAAAATACTGAATAAGCGTGCAGTGGTTCTTTTGTAGTGTTTTTCTTGTAAAGAACAGGAGATGAATATCATCCCGCGTCCTGTTAAATTATCGCTGAAATATTTTGTCCGTAAAGAACTTTGAAATAAGATGTTTGTGAGGGTGCTCGTTGCATTTTATTGTTCAATAATGCAGAATTGTCGAATACGATCTTAATGCTGCTGATGAGAGGTTACTCCTTGAAACACGTGTACAGCATAACAAACTTTTTTATAAGCAACTTCGGTACTTTTTTGTATTTTGAACCATTGGGCCGATGCCACTGCTGGTGGACCAAAGGTCCCCGAGGGTATTCACCAGCCCAATAGTCAGAGTTGTTTGACATAAAAATTTTACCTTGCGTGGTATAGAAATTTACTGTTTTTATCAAAATTCTAACCACTTAAAATACTGAGGCGTCATTCCCTGTATGACACTCGGTAGATGTCCTCTGTACTGGATTTGGCTTCCTATTTCGATATTTTTGGAAATGAGTACTTCTTTTTAGATTACTATCGGATTATGGCTTTCCATTTTATTTGATTTTAATGCTGCTGATGAGAGTTTACTCCTTTAAACACGTGTACAGCATAACAAAATTCACTGTTTTATATGCAACTTCGGTATTTTTTGTATGTAGAGGTGCGGGGTATATGAGCCTGCTCAATAAGGTTCTTTCATTGCTTCAGAATTCGTTTACCGATGTATCAACGTACCGATAACATTTGGTAATAAGGATGTGCCCTTTTCTTCTTGGAATATGTCCTTTCATTTTTGGAACTGACCCTTACGTCGGTCCATGTACACGAAATAAATGCATGAATTACCTGCAAAACAAAAAATCTCGAGTTCACGGAAATTTTGTGATATCGTAAAAGAATTACAAAAAAGTAAAGCTTGAAAGCAAAATGCACAGATACAATAGTAGAGTTTTATAAACCTTATTGCTTATAATGATCATCATTTATCCAAAAAATTCCTACAGGTTTCGATATAAGTTTTATTTTTTTTTATATATTGAAACATGATTGTACAGGCAACTTGCATCTATAGATGAAAAAATACGAATACCACTTCAATTTTTAAATAGTTTTCCGAGTAACTTCCAAAATATAATCTATTAGCCAAATATTCAACTGCTGGTCAGATAGCATACAAATTTAGAAGAATTTTCGCCGATGACGTGCAGACGTCACACAATTTACATAGGAGTTATAGGGCTTCGAATATTTTAAGAATCATGTTTTAAGTGCAACTCCTCTGAAACTGCATGAAATATTACTTTCATATTTGGTATGGGATGGTTGGTCATGATGTGTAGATATTCATACTATACTCATTTTAAGGATGCTGCAATCAATGTGAAGATGTTTGTGATGCTCATGGTATTTCAGAGTTCAATAATTCAGAATTGTCGAATATGTAGGGGTGCAGGGTATGTGAGCCTGCTCACTAAAGATCACTAAAGTTCTTTAATTGTTTAGGTATTTGTTAACCGATGTATCAACATAGCGACAACAATTTGGTAAACACACTCCACAGTCCACATTGCAAACAGTTGATAGTCACAGAAATAATGATAAGTCAACAATGGGTAAAGTGACTTCATAAGGCAATTTCTAATAGTCATAGAAACAATGAGTGAACTCTGTCCATGAAGCAAACTTCTGATAGTTACAGAGGCAATGCAAAAGTTAAGATCATTGACAGTTTTATTACTTTCAAATTGTTATTATGTTATTCTATATGAAAGTTATTAGTACTTGAAACATGTATACAGGATAACAAAATTTACTGTTTATTATGAAACTTGGGTGTTTTCATATTTTATGGATACGCTTTACTGCCTTTTTAAAAAATTTTGATCAAAATCTAAAAGTAATTCTCTAACATTGCTGATTTTAAAGTCCACTGTGAGTCACTTGCATGACTTTGAAAGTAAAATGGAATAAATTGGTTCGATGTTGTTTGTTTTCCGAATTGGCCATGTGTAACTTTCATACAGTTGGTCTTTTACATTCCTGTTAAACCGCGAGATTTGAAATATTGCTTTTTGTATGACCAAACGTGAGGCCCCTTTTAGAGTTATCAATATCCTGTATCCCTTTGATAACGGAATAAATAGTATCCCATATTGCTACAAGTGTAATTCGATGAAAAGCATAGAAATAAACATTTTCAAAGTATATGAAGCTAAAATGAAAAATTTCCGTATCACAGTATTCCTTGTTTCATGGCAGTGCTACTTAGAAAGAAATTGCAAATAGTATTATCCAATTCTTAGAATACGAAAACTTTCATTTCACAGGAAAATTAGAAAATAGAAATTAGAAATTAGAAATATTTTATCTTCAAATATGTCTAAAATTATTATAATGACTGTACTTAAAAAAACATGAAGATCCAGATGGTATCAACTAAAATCATTATCTAATATAGATATTTAATCTACACTTTACTTTAATCGGAACAATGGATTACAAAAAGCCACAGCAAATCAATATAGATAATTAAAACAGATTGGAGATTATAATTAGTTTTGCCAATCCATTAGCTTTAAACTTTTATAAATCAATTGCAAATTCCATATCCGCTTACAGTGTTTAAAACACTAGACACACATGTCGCTCGCCGAGGGGTCTAATAGAAAAAAACGAAGAAAATTGGTTAAGACTAATGGCATCGCATAATTCAATCTTAAGATCATGACAATACCTTGTCATAGGAAAAAGACGTGTGTCTTCTTTATATCTTTTAATTGTCAGGACATTAAATCTCCCAATACAAGAACGATAATAATTTAGCTGTAATGGGTGATCATAGAAAATTGCTTGTGGAAGCTGGCGGCGCTTAATCCGTAATGATGCTAATGCCGTGTAATGGTAAAGACAAAACGACTTGTCTATTACTTAAATTTCCAAGATGAAACGTTGTTCGATCCTGATGAAAGTAAATGGAAATGAGTTTTTCCGGAGATATCAACTATCAATTGACAATTAAAGTCATTATTGGTAGTCTTTAAGAGGTTTGTAATCTCAGGTGGTGGAGAGAGGGACCCATCGAAGAGAGAAAATTAATGGAAAGATGGATCAAAGAATTACCTGCAACCTTTATTTCATTTCTTGTTGATTTGTTTTAAAATGAAGAAGTACGCTTGGTTTGAACGTCAATAACGTTTTGTTGAGCTATAAATCAGGAAACTTATGTTCTAATTAACGATCACAACGTACAGTTAAAACATCGTGCAATATTTAAGTAAATCAGCATGTATCTTTTAAGAAAAAGTTCAGTTTTCCAACATTTTTGGGTGTTTATTTTGTAAAATTTTACTTTTTATAATCAGTATATGAAAGTTACTTCACAAATATGATTTTTGTAGGAATATTCTGGTAAGATATAATTTATATTCTGGTATAATCAATAAGCCTCATATTTAAAAAAGAAGAATTGTATTAGTGTTTGGCTGTAAGAAGTATGTTAAAGCCAAAAATTAAAAAAATAAATCAAATTTGTAATATTCCTCACTCACGTTTCATAATAACAAAATACTGACATTGTTTTTGGTTAAATCGCAGGACAATTTTAAATTTTGGACATGCAGGCTGTGATTGACAACCAAGGATATAAATATACAAAAAATAAATACTTCAACCTCAATAAATTCTGTTAGTATACCGAATTGTCAACTGTACTGCGGTTATTTCCCTCGGGCTAAAGCCCTCGGTAAATAACTTTAGTGCAGTTGACAATTTTGGATATTCACCTCTTCCAAGGACCGGAATTGTATATGGTCCTCACCAAGAAGTTGTTGATTTTTTTTTGGTCTTTAAGTCTGGTCACGTGACTCCGAGGATTCACGATAAAATTACAATTGGTTAATGCTTCCCGCTAAAATATCACATTTGAGGATGATTTTTAAGACCGGTTAACAGTCATCAAATGTCGTCCTGTATACTGGTGCATGCGTTATGAAGAGGAAGCAAACAAGCCTAAGGATGATGACGTTCACATTTACAGGTATTATGTATGTGGGCGGATTTTCAAAATTGAATGAGACCTACATTACCTTATGTTCAAAAAGCGTTTCTAAACTTATAGCTTGCATAACTTGGAGATATATTACCGATAACTGTGTGGATCTGTATTAACCTAAGAATTTCTTATTCCCAACGCGACTTTCCCCCCATTTTTCGTTATATTGGCTCTGGAAATTTACGTTACGACGGGTAATATGTATTGGAGAGGACCACTCTCGTGTTACCTGATACGATGTTGTGCCCTTTTTCAGTAGTGTCTCGATGTTATACTTGTTTTGCCATATTGATGGCTTACGAGTTGGTGTTGATCACTCTTGTCGACATGCCAAACTTGTAATGGTAAATTCCCTTAAACTCTCACGTTTTGGTATTCCACCTAATAACACTTGTTTAATTCCTGCCAATAAAACATTGACAGTATCTAAATTATCTTGCATCCGCCAAGGAATTCTACTACCTTGAATTTATCATTGTTCACTCAAGATTATTTCAAGAATGAATTTAAAAATACATCAAATTTCAATCTTGGAAATTTCCTTGAACTATTAAGGACATTTTAGTTTTTTCTTAGCAATCATATATATATTATTTGATACAAGTGATATTTCGTTTAGATTTCTGATTGCAAAACTACAAGAACAGATCTCAAAGACGAGTTATTTTGTGAATCTCTAGAGCTAAATTACCCGTCTACCAATCTCCAGTCCGTCACCAACTCCACAGGACCACGACACCTCAAAATCTTCAGTCCCATATGGGTTCAGTTTGGATAGGTTTCACTGTATACATTTCTGCCTTTGTGTCTCATCCTATTGGTAATAAGTTCTCTATCAGCTTTTATTTATGACGTTTTATTTGGCTACATGTTGTAATACTGTAAGTGGTTGTTTAAGAAATAATTCATGGCAGGTATATGGCTATTGGAAATTTAACCATGGGCTGGGCCTTTATATTCGTAAATTTAACCCCTCGCTAACGCTGGTTAAATTCCCAATAACCATATACCTGCCATGAATTATTTCTTAATTAGCTCTCATATTTATTTCGGCTTTCGTCTTAAACTGTTTTGAGGTTAGCTGCACTGGAGTTACACAAGCCGAAAAGACTTCAAGCAGAAAATAAATTCATTTTATGGATTTCCAAACGTCTAGATTTGATATGATCTGAAGAGACATAAATTGTTGAAATGCGCATATGCAGAAACTAAATACTAGTAACCTAGGTATTTTGTTATTAACTTGTACACATAGAGCTGATGTAAAACTATTATCTCTGTTACGATAATCGTTTTCCATAACTTCTTTTCATTTTCAAAAGTATTAAATTTTATTTTTCACTCAAGGATAAATTATTTCTCCTAGTACTTAGTAATTTAGTCACTTTTAATAAAAATAGTTATTTCAAATAAAAAACGAGATTACATTATCAGCATTAGGCATTCATGCGTATTTTAAATTAACGATTTTTTTTTAATTCCTCCTCACTATACCATAAATTATAAACTGCATTTGGTTGAAACGACCATTTTCTTTAACATAAGTCGTCCAAATGGTCATCTTCAGGGGCTGTGCAGTAGTAGATGAAAACTTGGAATTGTTATAACCAAGATCACAAATGAAAGCATAATTTTCGGAACAACAGAGCCAATCAGAGATCGACACAGCTAGGGTCCATAGAAAAAGAATTCTTCATACAATGTACCTTTTAGGAAATGTAAAAACAACATAGAATTTAGAGAAAATAATATATCTTAGAGTTCAAAAGTAAGTAAAATGTATAAAACAAGAAAAGATATGGCTATAAAGGTATATCAAGCTATTCGATCATTTTATTACCGGGGTATATACTTTGTTTATCCAAAAACGGAACCTTTCTGTTCAAACTATGCGTAACTTGGTCTTTTAGAATATAAGTCAACCGTTTCTTATTTTTGGCAATTTGAACAGCGACATATACTTTTTTTTTTCATTTGATTTCAGAAGAATATTCGTTGATGGGGATACGTATCCCTTAGTATAGACTTTTGAGTCACTTCAAGACTACAAGATGGAGAAAAACAATAATAGCGTTGTTCCATTGATAACTTCTACCATTTATTTGTAGAGACTTAATCTCATGTTCGTTTACTCCATACCCTTTCATTTTTTATTTTGTATATGCACGGATTCAATAAAATTGCTCCCAAACTAATGTCTCTAAATTTACACTTTCTAACTGATGCAAACTACAAAATACAATAATACCAAAGTTGCATAATAAACATTAAATTTCGTTATGCTGTTCACGTGTTTCAAGGTGTAACCTCTCATCAGCAGCATAAGAATAAAATAATATGGAATGCCATAATCCAGAAGAAGTGAAAAAGGAAGTACTCATTACCAAAGATATCGAAATAGGAGGCCAAATCCAGTACCAAGGACATCCACTGAGTGCCCTACACGGAATGAAGACTCGGTATTTTTAAGGGTTAGCATTTTGATAAACGCAAAGTAAAAACCTCAAATAGATTAAATAGAGAATCATTTTTTAAACCATGTACTTTAACGTCACACAATTATAATAACGATTAATTAAAAAATCTATATACATGCACCTTATTGGTGCTATGACCAAACTGTTGGCCCATGTGACAGTTAACCGAAACAATCAATACGAATGTACGTTATCCCTTTGATACTGAAAGTCTGGTGTATGAATATTTGTAGTAATGTCTATAAAAAACGCACCACACACCGAACTATTTCCTTAGCAAGAGCTGTCCTATAACAATTTCGAAATGTTACAGATAAGGGCAATTAAAATATTGTGACATAATTGTATGATATATATACACACGCAAAAAGCTTTCGCCTTTGCCGTGTGAAATATTTCTACTTGTTGCTTAAATGTTATCTCTTTTACAAATGATAATATAAAATGCATTGTCTGTTAAAATATGCACAAGGTTTCATATTAATATATCTGTTCATGAACATGGTAGTATTGAACATTCTTTATTTAAAGCTTATGTGGTCGAAAATGATTCCACGATCAACAAAACTATTCGTTTAGGCCCAAACTGATGGGTTTCGAGACACGGATTCATCAGAAACATCAGATGTCTATACTATTTTTGATTTTGGAACCCCCCTTTTCATAATTTTTGCCTCGGTATACGTTTGTCGATGTATTAGATAATTTATGACAAGTTCTGTTCGTCCAGTCATTATCGTTTTTTGTTCTCTTGGTCCATAATGGGGACAAAAAATCGCCATCATAAGTTATCAAGATGTGTATATATTGGAACTTATACAGAGTTTCAGCATCCAACCTTTAAAACGTAAGAATATTTCGCTTTATTAGTCGATAGAGACGAATTACAATTTCGTTCATTTTTCGTCCTAAGGTCAAATTTCAAAATTTAGAATTTCGATACAGACACCTTTTATGGTGATACTTATACACTTTTTACATGCTTAATGATTATAGGTGTAAGAGCATTTTGACCGGAATCGAATTTTCCGGTTTTGGACTCTGTAGGGGTCATTCTCTGAGAAGTCGTAGAAAAATTCTAAAAGCTGCTGTGAAGTTGCTATATACGATGCGAGTCGATTCCTTGGTTTCAGTTTGGCGTTGGGGATTTCATAATCTATTTGATATCACGAAAACGAATTTTCACCCCTACATATAACTTGCCCCACGTTCATCTGACAGTAATTGCAAACCAACTGTGTACTACCACAGATTATACTCTAGCATAGTACGGAAGTTCAAAATTGTATATCTGATAGTTTCAGGGCTATAAAGGAGCTTAATCGGTGGAACGTATGTACGGACAGACGAACTGCTTTACATAATTTTAACTAAAACTCTGGTTGAAAACACCGTAAGTAAAAATTTAATGCAGACTATGAAAAGTTTTATGAATTGTGGTGAAAGACATCTTTCTCTGTGAATCAGTATAATTCCTAACAAATACAGGCATTTTGTCCTAAACACAATATTGCTCTCAATCCTAGGTGAAAGAAAACAAAACGAGGAAGAAAACAGTGCAATATTAAGAACATTATGTGGGTAAGCAGGTGTAAAATAAACGTCGATCTTTTGTCTCCATTGTTTCTGTTATTATCAAGATACAAAAATGAATTGATTGTCGTCAACAATCTAGTCTATATAAATCAGAACCTACGCTTTATACTGATACATGAAACAGGGTGCGCTTCGAAAAACACTATACCGAATATAACCAATAATCTTAAATGGAAAAGTTTGACCGATATAAATTTTCGATGTTGGTGCGCCATAAAACCGGTTTAAACCGGTTTTTGGATTAAGCAAAAACACTGTCCCAAAAATCTGCTTCGTCAGGAATTTGTTCAGCCTTTGTTGTTTTTGTCACCATGACATCATTTCAAGATATTACGTGTATGTGTACCAAATGAAGACGGACATTTTTAGCTAGATTTCACGTCTAAACGGATTTGACATAACCGGTTTCACCCAACACTAGATTAACACACTGATAGTGTAATTTGTGCCGCTTACGGAGAAGTACATGTTTACCAATCCGGAGCACCTGATGTCAGTCCCAGTTTATATGGGACTTCACTCTGTCAGTGCTTTTGAGTTTTGTTTTGGTTTTTGATGTTTGTGCTACCGATTTGTCCTTGTCAATGCTTAAACACTATAGATTTATTGAAGCTTTTCAAAATTTTACGTTTGTACTGTTTGAGGGTTAAGCCGCTCTTACACTACACCGTATAACTCAAACGTATGAGGAACGGATGAAAATAATTTTTGTACGGTGGTTAATATTTTTGTCTGTTCACGAATGACAATGAAAAAGCACAAAAACCGGATGTATACAGCAAGTAAACCGTATATGCACAGTCCTGGCACCAAATAAATCGAACTCACACCGAAATGACACCGGAATTAACAATGATGGGATATGGAGTAAATGCAAATGAGACAAAATCTCTACAAATACATGGTAAAAGCAAGCAATGGAACAACGCTTGTATTGTCGTTCTACATCTTGAAGTCACCATGAGGTGTTCAACAATGAGCATTACTCATACCTCATAGCAAGTTCAAGACGGCCCCTAACACCGGTTTGAGCGGATTTCATTGCTAATTGCTGAGCAACGCTACATCCATGTCTTTTTTCCTTTGACCCATGGATGCGGGATCGTCAACAAACACAAAGTCAACTGGCAAAGTGCTCTTACAATCCGGAACCCTACCGGACGAGAACCGAATAAAAAGTATTTATAACGGTAACATACCGGACGAGTACCGAATAAAACGGATAGTTAACGAAAACGTACCGTACGAGCACCCAGTAGAAACGAATTGAATATGTACTATGTAAAACTTTCGATTTTTAAAGACTTGCCTGTGTCTTTCGACTGCTCAACAACTTATTTTACACAGATAATTATTATGGCGTGCTTGACCAATTAAGTTCATTTTCCCAAAATGTCACCGAATAGAAAGGCAAGAGAATGACCTAGGAAAATAACTTTCTGCACCATCGACCCAACATACGGTTAAGTTGTACAGTTTCTATGTAGCGGATGCTGCTTAACACATATAACATTTTTAAACCGCGAGAAAAGGGACATTTTTTTTATTTTTTATTTTTGGGGAATATATCAGAATAATGTTACATTATAAATTCAAATCAACAAACACTGAAATTACTAAATTAAATAAACAACTTAAAAAATGTAGTGTGTATCACATATGTACTGGATGACCACATAATAAGCAACCGTTTAAAATTCGTTTTAAGCAAAATAAGAATGGTAAAAGTAGGCCACATCTTATACGGTATAAAGGATAAAATATACAAAGTAAAAAGCAATAAAAGATCCGCTAAAAATCAGAGGAAAGGAACAGAAAGTATGGCTCTAAATATCGGCGTTATGGCCTCCAACAATGGGCTACCAGATAAATTCTGCTACTCTTTAGCTTTTCAAGTTTCTCTCGTTCTGGCAGGACCATCGTCCGGTTACCTCATAGTTGAAGCCATATAAGGTCGAAAATAGTGGCATTTCTTTCTGTTCCTTTCTTGTGCTCTCTAGCTGTTTTTCTTTTTTTTATATTTTTTTTATATTTTGTATTTTGTGCTTATTATCTTATAATAGTGGCCTACTTAACGATTATTATTTTGTTTATTATATTTAATTTTTGTCTTTGCAAAACATATATTTCTATAAATTCGTTTTATTCGGTGATCGTCCGGTTAGTTTCAGCTATAAGTCCGGAACTCAAACGGTTTATCCGTTATATCTTCGGTAAAAGTCCGTTTTTCCAATTTAATCTATCGTAAATTAACGGATGCAAGACTTACAAGTAACGAATGAATAACGGAGATATAACGCACGAGAACCGAACAAAACGTAAACCTACCGTACATTCACCGGACATTTGTGCGGTATATGTCCGTTCCAAGTTTTGAACATGTTCACAAATTTTTACAGTACAAAACGGACATCACCGTACTTGTACCGTATTCACCGGTTAAAGGACGGACGACAAACGTATATGAACGGAGACGAACGGATATAATTTATTTTTATACGTTCGGCGTTCGTTTGGGTTATACGGTGTAGTGTATGAGGGGCTTTAGAAAAGTAACACGTTCCATGGATTTTAATTGGTTTTGTCAAAGGGTTAGAAAATGACATTAACCAACTACCAAACAGATATTTAAAAAAAAATATATGCCATAGGGAGAGTGTGACGGTTGTCGTTAGCGGGGTAGGACATATTTACCCTTTCAGAGTACATGATGTCACCCCCGCCTTTCATTGGAGTTCACGCTGTGAATGCCTTAGTTCATAGTAGTCCACCAGCAGTGGTGTCGGCCCAAAATACCGAGGTTACTGTGAATTTAGGTTCTGCATACGCGCATTTCGACAACTTAGGTCTCAAAATTAGTTCATACCTGACGAAGGATACTCAAGTTATCATCCGGAGACCAAAGTATTCTTAAAATTAAAAATATTCCAAGCAACTGTGATCTTTACATTGAGGGTAGCTAACCTAAAATCAATAGGATTCTGTCATACTAGTATATGAAATGTAAGAATGTGATCAAATTTGATTGTGACCTGATGAAGAATACTGAAGTTATCAACCGGAAGCAAAACTTTTCCTTTAAATTCTAGGCTTTTTTTTTAGAAACTGTGGCCTTGATCTTAGGAATACCACCCACTGAAACGACAGGTTTCTATTTTTTGCACAAGGAAGGAATTGAACAATGGAAATTTTATTTTGAATGATGGAGAATAGTCAAGTTATCACGAATAAGCCAAAATTTTCTTATTTGGTAACTATGACCTTGACCTTGGGGTGCCACTATGAAATTGGTAGTGTTTCGTCTTGTCCAGTTTTGATGTGATCCGATGGAGAATACTTAAGTTATCATCTGGAAACCCATATTTTCTGAAATGCAAGTGTATAGTTAGCAACTGACTTCGGGGGTTCCAAAATAATGTTTTAGGATAAGTAATAAAGTTTAGTTTTTATCCGATGTGGGAAGTTGATATTAAGAAACCAAAACGTTTCGAATTCTCTTCCATTTTAGCAACTACCACCTTGAACTTGGAGTTGCCAACTTGATATGGCTCTGTCTTTTATAATAAAAAAGCATGTGACCAAGTTTGGTTTTGATCAAAGGGAAGATACTATTTTTATTGGGAAACCTAAAAATGGACGGACGTATGGATCAGGCTAAATGTTATTGTCCCTGAACGTCTAGCGGTGGGGTCATAAGAAACTGTAAAAAATAAAGCTCATCGATAGTCTATTAACCTTGATGAATAAGGAAATTAGAGACACACTTGTGGTATATAGACAAAAGAGCACTGATATCAATATATGAGAAAGTTACACATTCGCATAAAAATGAAAACATTATCAAGGACAAGCTAACGGACAAAATGTGTAAAACAAAGACCTTTGAGATAATGTCATGTTGCTGCAGATGATTGTTTTGTCAAATAACATTTTGAAGACATTTTGGTAGAATCAAACAAAAAAGAAAAACAAAAAGAAAAGATTGAAGGAAAAAACCAGGCTAAAATCGGTGTGTTTATAATTCCAATACAATATGTAGGGAACTCTGAAAATATGCTTACTTTTTAGCTGTCATACGAATAAATGGGAAAAGATTCTTCCCCAATCTTTTAATAATTTGAAAGACTTAAGCTAACTGTTGACATAAAAAATAAATGGGTAACCTTTTGATTGAAAGAGATATTTTATAATATTGTTAATTAGATATTTTCAAGCTATCAAATTGGATAGCAGATAATCACATATTTCCCTATATTATGTTAAGTTACACAGAAACGGCAGACCAAAAACGACTGATTGCAAGGGTGATATTGCTTGTTACTAAAAATAACTCAAATGCAATTCTTGTAACCTAAAAGGGTAATTTAGAGTTTTTCTTGGTGTACTATAACCAGTACAATTGTAAAATGTGAAAGGGGAAATTGGTTAAGGCATATTAAAGAGAAATATACATTTCCTTTTATTTATCAGACTGATTAACGGCTATAATACGTTAGTTAGAAATATTCTTAACAAGAAATTCTTTGTTTGCGTCATCTTCTTGTTTGTACCCACTTCAAATATGAGTATGTATGAATTTCTATTGGAAATGTCATTAAATGTTTTGTTTTGTTTTTCAATGTATTTAAATATGTCAACTGCTCCTATTTAATATAATGATTGATCAAGTAACAGAAATATTTCAGAGTGCACATTTAGGATTTTATAAAAAAAAATGTATATAAATAATGTTGTAGAGACATTTATTCCATGTCCTTTCATTGTTAATATATATATATATGTTGTCTCCTTGACATTTACCCCATTTCTTTTTTTTTTTCCTTTCTTTTTCATATATGGTAATTTCTCGATCTAACATCACTTGTATTAATCGTCAACCAGAATAGTACTCAATATCATCATACCCAACACATGCGCAAATGCTTTGAATCAGTGTGAAAAAGATACATTTTTCTCAAGTGTCTTAATCATGGCAATAAGGAAGCACTGATACCTAGCTCCTCTTTAGCTTTAAAACAATTAAAACAAGAGGCTCTAAAATGCCGATTCCGCTTACCTGGAAAATGCCCAGACAGTCCAATAGAAATCAATTCTTTCTCGGTGGTTTTAGAGATGCTTGAATTTGTTCCCCCAAGCGTCATATATAAACTGTGTTCAAAGTTGACTGTCATTTGAAAACAAACAGAGACCAATCTTGAAAAGTACCATTGTAACTAAGTTAATTTCTTAGGAGTTTTAATAGGTAGGAGAACCATCCGTTTGTTGCAAAGATAAATACAATGTATTGTTACTTGCTGAAAGCTATTATGCATGAGGTGCCGACTTGGCATAAGCCAATTTCAAAGAGTGAAACTGAAGAATTAATATTACCGAGATTTTTTTTCAGCTAGCTTGCTTAGATGATTGATTAAGAGATGAAGAATTCAAAAGGTTTTTTCTTTTTTTTATATAAAATGTCCTCAATAAAGAATATTTTAATACAATTTTTGAAAGGAAAACTCATGATTACTTTTTAACTAAAGTAAGTGAGAACCGAACCGTCAGTCCAGATGCAGTTTGGATCGAGTTTCAGGAAAAAAATATGTAAACGTTTTCCGAAAAAATCCAGTGAAAAATTATTTCCTCGCTGTCGACCAATTGAAATAACAAAATATGCAAATGTAGTTTCTTCAAACGGCCATTTCGACAACTTGTGTCTCTTCAATGCAGGTCACGTCAAAATATTTTGAAATCCACAAACCAAAATATGTGTGACAGATGACAGAGAACAAATTACTAATATGATCTATATGAATATGATTTTACCTTTTTGGGGGCCATTTAGGGCTTGCTATATGGTGTCACTGTGTGAAGACCGTACGGTGACCCCGAGATGCCTTGTTTTGGGTCGTTTTAACCTGGATATGGGATGTTGTCTCCTTGACATTCACCCCCATTTCCTTTCTTTTTCATAGATAGAAAAGCCCCAAAATCAGCTAAGGACAGTGCTATGCAAGAGGGAGATACTCCTTAGTTTAATTTTTTTTCTAAGATTCCAAAGTGAAAACTGCTGAATTTTATAGTGTCACCTTTACGCCTTCAACAATGAGCGTTGCTCATTGCTCATAGTAAGTAATTAAGCCTTATTATTGACTATAGCTTTATTGTGTTTTGATTTAAAGCTGACTCAACTTTGTATTTACAAAGATACATACGCTGTTTACGAAGGAGGCGAAGGGATTCTGTTTAAATTCATGTAAGATAAAATCCCATTTCATTTTGACAGAAGAAACAAATAAAGCAATTCTTTTGTTGTTGTTTTCCCTTTAAAGACAGGCTACTAACAGTGGGAAACTATAAATGTAGGGACCATTAAAAGGCAACAATGAGCTGAGTTCACGGTAGTGACAAGAGAATCCAAATGGCATTGCTTGTGTAAAAAGTGCTGAGACTTTGGTATAGAAATTACAGACATATATGACTTAACAACTAAGAACGGTTAACATTTATCACGTTTACCTCATAAATGGACTTTTAGATTCGAATGTCAATATACATTTGTTCCGTTGTGCTTTAACAGAAAATGGGGGTAATAACAAAATTACCGAACAGAATTGTCCGGAGTCAAAGTCAAAGCAGCAAAAAAGAAGAAGCAGATGGAAAACCATTAGAAAAATTGTTGACCGCAGTGATCCTGACTTGGTACAGGTATTTCAAATAAATGGTGGGTTAAACCGGTTTTATTGCACGCAAAACCGCACTTCCATTGTGGTAGTGTCTGATCGAAACTCAACAGCAATTTAAATTGAAAGGTTATGGACAGTAAAAAGAAATGATCGTCCCAGTATAAATTAAAGTTCGCACCGAAACTTCAAATTTTCCCCTGAGGGAGTTACATGTATTTAAGAATTTTTTAGTAGATATCAAAATGGAAAGTGACCAAATACTCTCTAAAATAACAATAACAATTTATTATCTTAAATAAAATAAAAATATTGCACAACATTTCAACAAGAATTGCAATATACAAAATGACAGACAGATATTACAACTGATTTCTCAATATTTGTTTCTACATGTACAATTACGAATAATCTGTTTCATTCTCACATTTGTATATATTAAAAGACTTTTTTCTTTAATGTGTCCACAGTCTAAGCACTATGAAGCCTTCACGATTCAAAATCGATCGAAAATAAGTATAACAACATGAAACACATGAGATATAAAAAGTTTCGAATAATCAGTGCAAGAAATTATCTACATTTTTCATAAAAATATAATTACACAATGCCAGACATTGACGACCGGACCGTAGAGTTCATCTGTGAGAATCCGGCTGACAGATACAACGGTTCACAGTAATTTACATGGGGTAATGCCGTGCTGAGACAATTTCTGTTCGCCTCAGGAGGTACCTGAGCAGGATCTTGTGTTTCGTGATATAAGACGGGCACTCTTATAAATCTGTGGGAATTTGCAACATGTGACATATTTGCCGCTTCCAATTCGGCCGAAATTTGCCGTTTCCATTTATTTCGACGATTCTGAAACCATATTTTCACTTGTGTTTCTGTGAGTTGTAGAGACGATGCTAGACCTGCACGTTCAGAACTTGATAAATATCTCTTCATGTCAAACGTAGACTCTAACTGGAAAACTTGACTTCGAGAAAACACTGTTCTGGTCTTTTTCTTTCTTCTATTTTTCCTGTCGTCGTCGTTTAAATCTGCAGAGAACGAATCGTCGTTTTTGTTTTGACCATCATCTGATTGGTCACAACATATGTCGTCGTCTTGGCCTGGTGACGCAGATGATGAATCATCGTCCTTCATGTCCTTGTCCGTTGTAACATTTATCTCGGGACTACGGGATCTTTTAAATAGGAATGGTGTCACCTCTTTGTCCTGTGATTGAGCCTTTACTCCTCCCAGACCGAAGGAATCTGAAAAAGATATAAATGAACGCTGCTTATTTTGGCATGAAATCATCATCTATATGAAACAACATTGTTTTGGATGTCTTATATAATTGTTACAATTGTATCGAAAGCATAACACTGTTGGACAGCAATAAACATTGTATATATTGTTGCAGAGTTCTACGTATGATTTCTACTTTTTATGCCTCGTCAGAAATAAAAAATTCAAATTATCAAAGGTCAGACAAAAGCACTCATGTACAAATAAAATTGATCTTAATGAATTCTGTACACAGGAGAAATGAGAAACAGACTATTCTTACTTTAAAAAATAGTCTAAAATATAAATTGTACTGGACTACTGCGCAGAAGCACACTGTACAGAAGACTGCAACAGAATATTTGAACCTATCATTCATCTATCATGTCCATTTATGCTAATAACAGAAAATATTTGGTTTCAATAAAAAAAAATTCCCCCTTAAACACATATTTTCATTTCAATATTAAGCATAGATTAAGGACAATAATACCGTAGCAAATAAATCCGAGGAACAAAACCCAAGCTATCACTTTATATAATTCCAATATTATTATTATTTTCATCGAATTTAAAACCAGCAAATCAATGGAATTCACCTTCCTGCTTTTCCCGATTGGTGTCGCTGCTGCACTATCAGATAGTTTGCGGGAAAACTGGTATTTTACGCATCTTCAAACATTGTTCCTTGTGCGTGAATTTTCTCGGTGTCCCCACGTCACAGTAAAAACCTGCTAGTGCAGTGGCGACACCAGACGGAACAAAATATGGAAGGTGCATTCCATTGATGACACTATATAATTAATGAAAGGAAGATAACAGGAAACACCTACAATGGCCGAACATCACAATCACATAGGTCAAATCATTTTCATATGAAAGTCAACACCTTAAAAAGACGTGATATAACATCAAATTCGGTATTTGCTTCTCCAAGTTGCCTCGAGCTTGTTGCTCGAGTTGAATATTTGTTACAAATAAAAAATAATAGATCGACGCTAATACACGGCGTATTCGATTGGCGCATATTGCAAAACTCGAGTCGTACGCGAAATTGACTTGATTTTCAAGCCTGAATGTTCTTTTCCCAGTTTTTTTTCTTTTTGACGTCATAATAAATTGACAAATTAATATCTTTCACTTTCCCGCGAATTAGCTCCCTTTACCCGTAAATATTGTCTATTTCATCAACTATATAAAATATCTCTAGTAATCAAATGGTAACATATAGATTTTTTTTTCCAGCTCAACAGATAACTGAAGTATATCTCTTAAATATAAAAAAATAATAAAAAATCTATCTAATATTTATTTCTCATAAAAGCTGAACAATAAGCATGTTCTTGCATGTCCCTATACATTTTTTTGTAATACAAAAAAAAATATCGAATTGCATAAAAAGCAGTAAATTTCGTTATGCTGTGCACGTGTTTCAAGGAGTAACCTCTCATCAGCAGCATTAAAATCAAATAATATGGAAAGCCATAATCCAAAAGTAGTCCAATATTGCTGAAACAAACTGAATTTGTCCTTATTTTAAAAGTCTGATAACAGGAAAAGATGACCAATTACATATCGTTTTTACTCTATCATTTGAACACTTGATTTAAGACCTACAAAATATCTTAAAATAAACAAATTTTGTCTGATATTTTTATTGGGCTCGATCTACCTTAAGGCGAAGTGGTTGGAATCTGATTTTTAACAAATTTAACGATCTAACAAGAAAATATGCAATGTGTGTAAAACCTATTTAAATCTTTCGGTTTTATTTTACTAAAACAAGGTTCACCTAAAAGATTTTTTCTAAATAATTATTTATTTTCTTCTTATTATAATTATTTACTTTTATTTATTACTGCATATACGATTCTCGTAATTAATTAATACTGTATCCACTATCTCGGTACCACGGACAATACACAAAATAAATAAATAAAATTTAGGGTTGTAATAGAACGTCGTTTTATTTTATTGGAAAATCTAATTGGTTTTTTGCTTGTGTATTTCCGACTCTGGTGTCAATTCCAAATTAAAGAAAAACGACAACATAATTAATTTCCTTTTGGTCACTTGCAACAATAACTAAGCAATCCAGTCTCCAATTTTACTTCAATTTTCTCTGTTTTCTATCAATCTATTTCGCTTGTATTTGTATTGTAAATTATTGTCATTATCTTTTAAATAAAATCATCTGGCGAATAATGAGATGTTAAGAGGTTGTCGATTTCACGGCAGTTTATTCCCAGTCGCATGTCGACCTGGTATTTTGTTGAAATAAATTCTCTGATCCGTGATTAATTTGCCATATTCATCAAAAATAAGAGGATTGTACACAAACGGACAAAAGAGCTGAAGTGGCTTTTGAGTGAATTATGTGAATGCAATAGTCATTTAGACTTCATCTCCCACTTGTCAGCTTGAAGCAGATTTTAAGAGCAATTTATTGACTTAAGAGCTACTCCTCAATGTGTGGTATGATTACCAAAAGAACAAAATTAGTCAAATGGATAAATATCAAATGTGATTTGTAATGATTAAGAAAACACACAAGTTATAGCGTTATGTCGCTAATCCTCTTGACATATGTATAGCATTTTACATTTTCTTAAAAGCACAGTTTTGCTTTATTATCAAATAAATGTTTTAAAATTTATACCAAACAGGTAATTATTCTAAAATGGCAATAAATAGAAATGAGTGCTGACAATTTCAAATTCTATTTTATATGAAAAGAATCTTTGGGGTATTCATAATGGGTTTAGTTTATATTATAATTTAAACTTTTATTGACATTTATTGTTTCTCCCCATTTGCTATTTTATTTTTGGAAAAAAAAATTGAAACGTGTTTTCCAAACTGAGTCAGACATATTTGGTTTTCAAAGAGATATATAAAGTTTGGACTTATTTTGCCCTAGGACAGTAAATAGTAAATAGAAATATAGCTTGAGAATATAAAATTAAGACTTTTCCCGAACAATTAATTTATATTAAATTTACCTTGTATCGATTGTCAAATTAAAGTTCATTTCTATTTTATCCCTTAAAAAGCATTATCTATATTCACTGTTTTCGCACAACAACAGCTAAAATCACAAACATAATATAAATATTCCCTAAAGACACACATTTCTTCCCCAGTTTTCTCCGTGCAAAGTTAACAGCTCAGTTTCTGCATATCATATACTGACTATTTAATTAAAATTATCTTAAAATTTTAGATCTGGTGATTGATCAATCTAAATGAAATTCCTAAAGGGAAAAAACAATAGAAATTTAATATCATCAGATAGAAAAAATATATACCTAACCATGAATTTATATGTAATAAAAAATCCGTAAAGAAAGAAGCTAGAGGCTAATTTATCATGTACCGATCACCTGGCTTAGAATGCATGGTTTCACAAGCCATAACATGGGCCAAAAACACAGACGTGGCGTTATTGGACATCTAGGGGTGAATTCCGTCCATACCAGTGCTGAACGTACAGCAAAGCTCATTGTTGAATGTCTCATGGCGACGTCAACTTTAAGATGAAGAATGTTTTATTGCTTGGTTTTACCATGTATTTATAGAAATTTAATACATCTTTCGATTTTTAGATTTCCAATGTTTAGATTTTATCTGCACTGAGAAGAGATTAATTGAAATTACAGCAACTTCGGTTTTCAGCTATTTACAACTATTATTTATTTGAACGTAACATATTGTTAAAAATAGCCAAAATACTGTGGAAGTACTTTTATTCGTGGACATCAAATTTCGTGGTTTTCACAAAGATTACTATTTCGTGGGCACTTAAATTCGTGGTTTCGAATTATATGCATTATACTCTATGGCAAAATGCATTTCGGTGGGTACTAGATTTCGTGGTTTAAGCGAACCACGAAACCACGAAAATTGGAACCCCACGAACAAAAGTACTTTCACAGTACCTAATTATACATATAGGTGAGAATTTGAGTGAATTTATGTTTATAATATCAAGCTTTCAAATTAAGCGAGGACCGAACCGTCAGTCTTAAACGAACAATCCAAGGACAATGGCAACGTCGAATACAAACAAACAAAAAGACATGACATGAGCACGGCGCAGAAAAGGAAGAAGACACACACACATATACAAAAATGAACAACACGGATCCAATAAAAATTATTGGTGAGATCAGGTGCAGTGATATAGAGTAAGCA
The DNA here is from genome assembly GCA_002080025.1 of Modiolus philippinarum. Classification (NCBI taxonomy): domain Eukaryota; kingdom Metazoa; phylum Mollusca; class Bivalvia; order Mytilida; family Modiolidae; genus Modiolus; species Modiolus philippinarum. The sequence continues at coordinate 131,758 of MJUU01005838.1, forward strand.
TCTGGTGCTTTCTTATGAGACACCCGCCGTGTTGAACAGGTCAACTAAGGTAGTAAAGTCAAATTCGGTAAACGAAAAACGAACTTTAGTGGCAAAGAGAAAGATCTGTTGTCATCTGGGAAACATATCAACAAGATCATGATGTCGACCGTAAAACTTCTGTAGTGATGACTTCAAGTTATGGGTAACATACCCTTGCTTAAGTAGCCTATTTGTTAGCAACCGAACTCTATCAAGATAGTCACTGTATCGACCACAGGCCCTTGAGTAGCAAATGAGTTGGGATATGTGAACTCCATATACCGGTGCTGTTGGAATGTTGCTACACAGAAAAGGGAAGTTGACTATTGGAAAATTGAAGTCAAAATTTTGGCATTTTTTAAAGTTTTTTTTGTATTTTTTAAATGTTATTCTGACCACCTGTTTAGAGTGCCCGCATCTCACTATTTTATAATGCCAATTTTTCTTACACTCGACTTGTTGAACATCCTGTCTATGTCTACATGTTGCAATTTTTCACTAGGATTGGTCACTAGTGCTTTCGTCGGGCGACGGGTAACAGTGATTGTAATAGTACTTTGGAAATTAATTTTATGTATGTTGACGATCTCGCATCCATGGGCTCAAAAACATTGATGTAGCGTAGTTCACCAAATAGCAATGAATTAGGCTCAAACTGGTTGGTGCTAGGAACCCTCTTGAACTTAATATGAAGTATGAGTAAAGCTCATTGTTGAAGGCCTCGTGATGAAGAACAACAATAAGTGCATTATTTCGTTGCTCGGTTCTACCCAGTTTTTGTAGCGACTTCGTCTCATATGCATTTACTCCATACACTGTTATTTTAATTAGATTCTACAATGGCCTTCCAAATGTTACATCTGGCCGCCGTTTTATTTCAAATTGAATGTACGGTTAAATTGTGTTGTTTTGCTTTATTTACAATTACTTTATAAGGTGTACAAGTTTACACAGTTCACTTATATTGATGACAATAAAAAAATACAGATTTGATTTTATGGTTGCCTTATTAAGAAAATCTGCTGAAGAATTAAACCAATACTTAACAAAATGTGATTTATATTAACTAATGCGCTTGTTTCCTTGATTAAAAGATGGGGAAAAATAAGTTATTTTTATGTACCTAATGATCTCTTTTATAAAAACAAATGGTATGCAAATAATAAAGTTCTGATATTTTTTTTTAAATGTATGGTGGAAATATCTCAAATATCAAGATTACTGACTCGGAAAAAGGTGCACTGAACTTCACTTTTTGAATCTTGTGCATTTTTTAATATACCTTTCTACGTGTAAAATTAAAATCAGTTCTTCGGGAGTTGATACATCGGTCTTTCTTCACTTTAAAGGGTTAAAAAGATATTCATAGATGTTGGTAGATAAAGATATGGCGTATTTTGTCAAATATGTCGCTGATTCGATAAAAAAAGGCACAAAGAAGAGGGTTTCGATGCGATGCTGAATTATTTAATTGACAATAAATATAATTGGAATTCGCTTGACAAGTGTTCCAGCACACAATAGCAATACCCTTATGGGGACTAATTTTGTGCAACTTATAGCCATTATATTCTTTTGAACGTATTAAGCAATAAAATAGAGAAAAAAATTATCCATGTCCTTCAATAACGTTATATAGATAATATGCTTTCATTGAGCAACCCCGACTTCAAAGCCTTATAACCAAAATAAACTAGAAAATGAAATGATCACAGAAACAACCTTTAGGATAATTCCTGGACTTATACCTAACTGCTAGTAACTCTAGAAGTTTGAAATCAAAACTTTAGAAGGGTGATGACCTCGACTTTCCAATATTGGACTTTCTGTTTTGTTGTTTTTGATAGTAATAATGATATTCTGATTTCTAAGGCATGTTACGTCTATATTTTACAACTAATTCTTGTCGTAATGCCTAATAATGGTACAGAAATTTTGTCAAAATAGCGAAATTACTGTCTAAAAAAATTACGCACCATGAAAATAACAAAAATACCGAAGTTGCATAAAAAAAGAGTAAAGTTCGTTATGTTGTACACGTGTTTCAAGGAGTAACCTCTCATCAGCACCATCAGAATCAAATAATATGGAAAGCTATAATCCAAAAGTAGTCCACAAAGAAGTACTTATTTCCAAAAATATCTAAATAGGAAGCCAAATCTAAGACCAAGGACATCTACCGAGTGCCATACAGGGAATGAAGCCTCAGTATTGTCAAGTAGTTAGAATTTTGGTGAAATACTTTAAATTTCTATAACATGCAAGGTAAAATTTTCATGCCAGACAATTCTGACTATTGGGCTGATGAATACCCTCGCAGTGGCATCGCCCCAATGGTTCAAGATACAAAAGATACCGAGGTTGAAAAAAACGGTAAATTTCGTTATGCTGTACACGTGTTTCAATGAGCAACCTCTCATCAGCAGCATTAAAATCAAATAATATGGAAAACCAGAATCCAAAAGTAGTCTACAAAGAAATACTCATTTCCAAAAATATCGAAATACGAAGCCAAATCTAGAACCAAGGACTTCTCTACCAAATTATGTTCAACCACTATTGAAATTGTCATAACAGGAGTTTTACAGTGGTTGCCACGATTTAAAGTTCCTATTTTGCAAAAATGAATAAATTATTTTTGATTAGATGCGAATTGCCAAACACCGACTATAATTTTTCATTTTGCATTAAGACGGTGAAGATCATACCTGCTCTTCCGGAGCACCTGATGATATCACCATGTTTTTGTGGGATTCACACTGCTTATGCAATCTCCAATTTTATGTACTTGTTTTAATCTTCATTAATGTAGTTACCATTTGTGTTACTATGTATTGCCGTTCTTTTCGATCTCTGCTGTTTTTTGCTTCGGTTTACGTTTGTTGATGTATTTAAATATTTTCTGTTCAAATAGTTTAAAAGCCACATTTTTATGGCAGAATCTAAAAACTTGAAGGAACTGGGAAGCCATTTCAAGTTGACATATTTTTAATTTAAAAATGTATTATCTATTTCTATACAAAGGCAAACGAATACCAAAGCAAGAATGAGGTAAGGGGGAATTCTAAAATCATAAATCCAAAATCACGGCAATTCATAATCCAACACGAATTGAGACAGTATAACAGACAAAACAAATAAAACAAAAATGAACAAGAACGCCACAAACTAAAGCACTAGCAGTGTGAACCCCTACAAAAACTGAGGTTTTTCCGGAAGGGTAAGCATGATCTGCTCCATGCGTTGCACCCGTCACACTGTGGGTTAATAATTTGATTTATTGTACATTATAGTACATTTGTAACAAGAAGTACACTCGTGTTGCAATCTGTTTTCGCAACATATAATTATTTCAATAATCTTTTAATGGACAGTTCCAATTGTTGAGACAGACATATCATTCATTTATAGTACTCTGTTGTGGCGGGCGTAGAATTGTCTAGGAACGAAAAAAATACAGTCATTTCCTGAGACAAATGTCAACCTCATACATTACACTATATAGTTCGGGGAAATTCACAATAAGAAAGATTTAAAACGTTCATCTTATACTTACATATAACAAAATATCAAGGAAGCAGAAGAAGGTGTTCCAGTACTCTTTTGATTTTAGTTCCAAGCTAACGTTGATATAATTATCTCAGATCGTTCTTTAAAAGACATCAGTCTTTTTTGGACAAAATTGCATTTCGGTCTGAATTGTTATTCAAAAATCTTTTTTTTTACTTTTTACTGGGAAGAATATTTCTTTTCACTGTCTACAAAATTTTAATTGCTGTTGAGTTGCTACCTGACACTACTGCAATGGAAAGGGGGGGGGATTGTGCGCCACAAAACCAGTTTAACCCACCATGTTTTTTAAATGCCTTTACCAAATAAATTGCGGGTTGACAATTTTCCAGTTGGTTTGTGGCTGTTTTCCCTTTGGATTTGACATTCCATTCAGTAATTTTGTTATAACCCCCATGTTAAGAGAAGTTATACATCTGATTCATCTGTGTAGTACAGCTTCATATAAAGGAATGTATCGGTTGTTTTTATTTGCTTTTGTCTTTATTTTTATTGTTATTGTTCAGTCTGTATTTTACAATAGGGAAAAAATCTTTGAAACTAAATTCGAGAGTAAAAAAGAAGGATACTTTGTACAAAAAATACTAGTTATGTGATCAGTAATGTTTTTATTTCAATTTTAAAAAGGTAGTCATGAACAAGTAACAAAACAAAAATAAAATTAAGAAATTAAAATTTAAAATATATAAATGGAACAAAAACAATGGAATAAAAAACTGCAAATATCTTCAGATAAGTCGCCATAAAAGTGATAAAAGGTAATTATCCGACAAATCAATGAACATTCTAACAAACTGCGGTATTCTATGTTTTGTAATTTATATTTGTTTTACAAAGTTTTTGTAAATTGAATGTAAATTCAGCATTCTCGTTAGTTTTAGCACTTGAGCATTATTGATGCTTTATTGTATTATTATCGAGCCCATTGTAAGTAACTGTTAATTTTTCAAACAATTCGATGTTGCATAAATCAAACAAATCTCGATAAAAGTTGGAATTTGGTTCTAGTTTTGACAGCCTAAATCATCGCCCTGGTTTCTTCTGCATTTTACCCCCTCTCTTCATCTAACAGGGTGCTTAATATTATATAGTTAAGCTCAAAATTTTAATTTTCTTGTCTATCACAAAACCAAAAGTACTAAGCCAGAGAGACTTTGCTGTAAATTTCTTCGAAGGGAAGGAAGTCCGGATCTAGGTATTTATTAGATTTTATTATATCAAATGATATTTAAATATATGACAGCGAAATAAATAGGTGCAGTCATATGTGACACCACCAAATCAGTATGAATTATTCCTCTGAACTCGTGTTGTAAGGGGACTTGACATTAAAAAAATCCTTCTCAGAGAAAATAATTAATACGTCTTTGATATATTGTATTCGAATGTCTAAATGTTTCAACCAAAGTAATAGAATTCTTATCATTGCATACGATTAATAATCAAATTGCCCGAAAATCAAATTAACACATGATAATATCGGTATTCGACAATAATTTTAAGTGAAGCAAAGTCAATTGGTTATAGTATCTGTATGTATATTAAATTTACATTATAATGACATGCCACAACTGGATAAGACTGTAATCCAAGAGGAGTAAAGGGACTGTCTCACCCCTAAATTAGAACTCTAAACCCTCACCATCAGGACATATTTCATATATAACAAACCTCCTTGGTTTAAACATAGTATTGGGGCAGAAAATATAAGGAAATATTGACGTGTCTACGGACGGAAAAACTATTAACCACTATATGACGAACCCTTATAATCAACAAATAGTAATCTCTTTACAATTTAAAACTATATTTTTCTAAGTAAGCGAATTTATTAATTTGAAAAAGGTTGGATCAAAATTAATTGGAAAAGTTAAAATATTTCATAAGTTGCTTGATGTGTCACATGGAAGGTCAATATAGAAGAACAACTCATTTACTCAATGATGAAATCCTGAATGGTATATTATGATGATACCATTTTTTTTCAGCAGATCAACAAGTGCAAAGTTATTACAGTCGTTAATAAATCACATTTACCAGCACCTTTTTTCTGAAACCTCTGTCAACTAACTAAATGAAAAATGAGAGGATTTGGAGAAAATGTTCATGAGACAGACAAAGTCTTTATATGATATGGTAGAACCAAGCAAAGGAACAACGCTTTTTTATTGTTCTTCTTCTAAAATCTATTGTCCCTTTGCTTGATTCGGACAATTGTTGTCACTTTTACTTATTTGTTCTAAAATCCCTCCAAAAGAAAGCACATAATCATAATGCAGTGTAAAATCTTGCAAATAACTTCATTTTATCACATATGTGATGAAGTTACGGCCTTCTGCTAATAAAACGCTAATTTGATATTATCAGAATCCATCCCAATAACATTAAATAGTAAAATATATTTACGATCATATATAATATAAAACGCAATGGAAGTCCAATTGCAATTGTTATACAAGCTCGATAATTTTCCCAATAAGACATGTAAGAAAACGTGTTAATCGCGTTAAACCTGATTAGGGAACATTTCGAATTTGCTCTGACGAGTGACCTACCACCTATGTACACTTTGTTTAATGCCGATTTCCCGTCATTTGAGATGAACGACGACAATAAATTGATTTTATCAGTGTTTTCCATATTAATATAAAATAAGTTTTGGGTACTTAATATGTGTTTTAACTATACGAAATGTATTAAAATAAAAGTACTTTTCTATTGCAAAGAAATTCATAGAAAATATAAGAGCAGATATCAAGAAAAACGAAATTAAGCGGGTGAAAATTAATAACATTAAATATGAGTACTAAAAAGAGATAAAGCGTTATTCCATTGTTTGGTTTAATCATGTATTTGTAGAGACTTTTTCTCATGTGCATTTACTCCATATCCTTTCCTTGTTATATCTATCTTGGTATAGAATTATAATACTGAGCCTTTTCAACTAGAACGTATAAAATCTATAAAAAAGATGTGCAACTATATATAGGTATACTAGCAAAATGATAATAACGACATATAAAATACGCATATAGATTTAATATTTTAATATTCAATAATACAACATTATCTTTAGGTTTCATATTCATTATTACTAAAATTTACCAATAAGGCATTTTCTTATTTCTTTTATATCTGCAACTTACTCATAAATATTCTACTTAAACTGAATGGTTTGGCCGCGGAACTGGTAAAAAAAATTCATATTCAACATGCATTTTTTTTTTAAATGCAGTTATTTTGTTTATTTAAAGGTCGCTAAATCATTAAATGATCTTTTTTCATTTCAATTTGCGCAGCAAAACGTTTACTTTGCACAAAAGTAATATTAAAAACTTAAAAGTAATTAAAATCGATGGAATGACCTAATGCTTGTCACATTATTTATTTATTTGTTTATTTACACTTTTTTATATACTACGATTAATATTTTTCAAACAAATAATAAACTTTTAAGCTCAATAACCCACTGCTTTATTTTTACATTTAAACCAATTGAATTGGTTCTTAAAGTATCAAATATTTATACAAATGCATATGAAAATATATATTTATATATGAAATAAAATATAAGATATGAAATATAATATAATATGATATAAAAAAACAAAAACAAAAAACAGAAAGCTTAGAGTTAGAATTCAAAAAATAAATAATGTTTCGAAGGAAGATACATTTTAGCATTTTCCTTTTTCATTAAATACATAAATTAATAAATAAAGAAATAACAGAAAAGAAATTTTGAAAATAAAAGAATAAAGATTGTTAAAATAGAAATAAAATGATTACTGCAATTGCTAAGAAAGTCTTAAAGTAATTGCAATGAAATTTATTCATGAATTAATATTCATTCTATAAAATAGGTTAACAAGAAAAAAATCAACTGATCTTTTACTTTCCGTCTTAATAAGCATACATTAAATAATGTAAAACAATAAATAAAAATAAAAATGCAAAGAAAATAATAACATATAATTTAAGGATTCCATACTTACGTTGGTAAGATTCTTGTTGGATGTGCTGTAACATATGATGGCCGGCGGCATACCAATGGTACCATGTAGATAGTGGATTCAAAAAACAGTTCTGGGAACTTGTTAAAATGTTTTTTGTAGTAGAACTTTCAGGAAATTCTAATTTTGAGATAACGGCAGGTGTGTCTGTATTTTCTTTTTTACTATTATTTTCCTCATTATTTTCCAAAATGCTGCTAATGCTGAAAGATTTTCCCGACTCCCTTTGAGGAGGTTTTTCTTGACCAGACATGGCTATTTCAGTGTCTTCAGTTTTCGTCAATCTTCTCTATAGTTTGCACTAATTTAAAGTTACGACACAAGAAATTCGCATTAAAATAAAATGATAATTTTCTCCAAATATAAATTAATCAGTTGTCTGTTGACAATAACTTTAGAACCAGCTCGATTGGGGAAGTTGCCAAAAGTACTTGACAGACGCACAATTAGTGAATACTTCAAAAAATTTACATCAACTATTAAGCGTTTACCGATAACATCTTGTTTTAACAATGATGAAGATCATATTTGTTAACTTTATAATCAGAGCCAGAGCGTGTCTAAAGCGATTCTAATAGCTAAACTCCGCCCAGGCTATCAATAATTATAGACTCAACATCGTATCTCCTAGGCTATTGGAGGAAATCAGATACGATAATTATGGTTTTTACTCAGTGTTGAAATTTTCTCTTTTGTCGGTTATATGGTTCATGAGATTTTTATTGCTACGAAAATCAGTTCTAGATGGAGAAAATGCTGAAAGTTAAAATTAAGGCACGTTGTTCCAAATAAGCTTAAAAGCACTCCAGCTGATCAAAAATTTGTTTAGATTGAATCATGATAATTGTCTTCGACCAGTTAATTATTGACTTGACAAATGCTAGCAGAAAGGTGGAAACAAAATCTTTATCATTTAAAGGATTAAACTTTTGAACGACAACTGTTTAACTTCACCTGCTGAAAGGACTAGTGAAAATTTAAGCGATTCGCATAAAATTAAGTGATCTAGCCCTAGGATTCCATAATTTGGAAAAGTTTTAAAGAGATTGCTCGTCCGATGAAGTGTCAAATCGTTCTATTTACACACATAATATCGCACAAAAATCTCCGCTCGATTCTTGCTGCCCGGGGAGTAGGGTATTTGTCTACTGGACACGTTTTTGTCTGCTTGTCTCTTGTTTGTATAGTAATGGTGTCAGCTTGACTTTGTACACCTTTCAAGACAAAGTTATCTCTTAGATTTAATTAGGATAATTCAAGCAATAATCATCAAATGAATATTATTATTGTCGACTTTATTTGTAATACAAATTATTAATGGTTTGAAAACAGAAAATGTGTAAGATGAAGTTGTATTAATTATTTACGTAAAATAAGTAAATTGAAAATATATGATTTCCAATGCAATTATTAATGAAATAAAAATATCAAATGCATTTGATTTTTTTTAATTTATTACTGACGTAATTAAAACAGAATTTACAAGTCAAAGATGTATAAAAGTTTTTGGAATAAAGTCAAACGTTTGCAATAGTAAAAAAATGCACCCCTTGGCCAGAAAAATATTACAGCCAAAAATGTAAGCAAAAATATACAGCAAATTGGTTCATATGGTTATATTTTATGACATAATCAATATGAATAAAATATATTTAACTGCACCGCCTAAAGATCTAGTTCTGAAAAAATCTCAGCAAGCGTTCATATTAATGGTCCAGGAAATTTCTCAATAACTTGTTAATTTCATAAAATAAATGGAATAAAGATAAAATTATGAACAAACAAATCTTCCGCTCATTTCATTTTTGTAATACTAGTAGTTTTATTTGAATGTAATATTTTTTGTGTTTTTGGTTAGCATTTTCAATAACTAAATACTGTAAATTTTGTTTTTATAGAAGGTCATTTTGACAACTTATGTCTCTTCAGTGCAGATCAACTCAAAATATTTGGATGAAGTTGAACAAAATGATTTATAAAAGCTGAGAGATGATCTTGATTCCAATTACATTGTATATTAGATTTAATTACATTTTATATGTATTGCAATTATGTTCCAGTCTTAAACACAATTTGCAATTTTCAGATACTGTGTGTCAAACATGCTTATAACAACTTTCGTGAATAAGATAATGATTTTCTTAATTTAATGCTACTTTAGAATATTTAAAATATTAGATAGGTATGTATTGTACTTGTACATGAGATAATATCTCATGTGTTCACTTTGTTCAATTATTTAGGTAAATTCTAAAACCTAAGGTTTAACTCCTTCCATCGTAGTTTTGTCCTTAGCTATACAATGTATTTGATATTAGTGATTATTCGGATTTCGTTTGGATGTATGCATTTTACACATTTTTTTTAATTATGGATTTCCTATGTTTGGGTTCTAGTGCTGCTGATGAGAAATTAATTTCCGAAATGGCCATACAGTTCATTAAAATTATTGCAGTTGTAGTTAACATATGTGTTATGGTCTCATCTTCATTTACTATATACCCTTTCGTAAAATATTTTTTATTTATAAAAGCTAAATTATTTAAGTATTCTTTGCCAATGCTTTGACATTTATATTTTATATTAAGTAACATATTATTTTGGCGATTTCAAAATTAAGTTCCATCTTTTATTGCAATAAATTTTCTCATGGAAAGTAAATGATATATTAAAGCATATCGACAAATTCATCTACAAGTGACAACGGTGCAAGATATTCATAGAAATAGAAAAAACAGTTTCAAAACAACATTCATTTAAATAAGGTAAACTTTTTACAAGTTGGTATTGATTTTATGATTGTTTTAGTAGACAACTTAATAAACAGCAATATATGTAAGACTAATACAACTAAAGTGTAGCATATGACAATTATTTCTGCGATTATAAAGTTGCACTTTCGAATTAGTTCTAATATTTTTAACAATAGCAATACCAAAGTTGATGTAAATTTAGTTTCTTCCATTGACCACTTTGACAACTTGTATCCCGTCAGTGGGGACCAAGTAAAAACATCTGGAATAACGTCAACCAAATAATGCATAAAAGTTGGTAAATGATTTTGATTCCAAAATTTTTTTCAAGTACATTTTTCATTTTTATGTATTGCATGGAAGTTCCAACCTTAAAAGGCCGTTTTATTTCAAGATATTGTGAATCAGTCAGGTTTATAAAAAAAGTGTTAATGACGAAGATGACCCATTATATTTATATGTTTATTGACATTAAAGATTTTCAATAGCACTTGACCAAGAGTGTGACATTAACTTTCATATTCAGTAATATGTTGTTTTTGCGACTTTTCAATGTAAATTCCACCTTTTCATTGCTATATTTTTCCTAGAAAGTAAATGCACAAATTCATCCCAAAACATGGCATTCAAAAGTGACAATGATTCATTCTGATAATAAAATGGAAAAAGTTTAAAACAACATTCATTTAAGTAAGGTAAACTTTGTCACATGTTGTTATTGATTTTGAGATGTTACCAATTACATTTCAGCTGACAACCAAATGAACAGCAATATAAGTAATGGTAAATACAATCGTAGTGTTTAATAAGGTAATTACTTCTGCAAGTATGAAGTTTCATCACTTTTGAAATTTTGACGTACCTTAGTTTATCAAATCTATAAAAATAGCTATAGTGCCAAAATTTGAAGTCTGTCTCAGTTACCTTGGACAAGGGTTGTTTCATCAATGCAATTACAAATAAATTGTATTACTGGACCAAAAAAAAGTTTATATATTGATAAAAATGAAATCAAGTTACACATTATGAATGTGAATGAATGAATTTTTAACACATGTGGGAAATCAAAAACATCTTTATTTTGTAAATTCCGAAATTGTAGGTTTAAAACGGAAAAATACCAGCAAGAGAGATATATTATATGAGCTAGGCATTATGTAAATGCTCCATCGAAATTTAACATTTTGGCTTTCTTATTTTTAAAAAGTTCAACTGCCCATCGGTTTATATAATGCCAACATCTAATTGCAAAATTGTCTTACAATCACTGGGTCGATGCCTCTGCTGATGGACTGCTAGTCCTCGAAGGTATTCACCAACACAGTAGCCAGTACTTCGGTGCTGGCCCGAAAACCGATTTTGATTGGAGACCTTCAATATTTAATTGTACAATATTTCGTTCAAAACTAAGGAGCATCTCCCTCTTGCATAGATCTGTCCTTAACTGATTTTGGCTTCACTATTTAGACCCTTTTGGTAATTTGTTCTCTTTTAGATTTTACACAAATTTCGGTACATGGATTTCCATGTTTTGATTTGATCTGCACTGAAGAGACATAAATCGTCGAGATGCACATATGCAGAATCAAAATAAACAGTTATTTCGGTATTTTGTTAGATACTCATAAGCGCACTGTGGTTGTTTATATGCTGTATTGTCTTTTTTGTCCCTTTGATGGGCAAGCGGCGGCATTGTTTGTAAGAATACTTTCCCTGATATTTAATGTTTGTTGACGCATCCTTGACCAAAAGAAAAGAAACATGGATGTAGAGTTTTTCGACATTCAGCAAGTGAATTCCGCCCAAAGACGATGCTAGGTATACGTGTTTACTCTACTGAAGACCCCATGGTGACTTCAAGACAAGAAGAAAAGCGTTGTTCCATCTGCTTTACTAAACTTGCTTTATCTTTGTAGTTATTTTTATATCATTTATATCATTTATATCATTGCCATGTCTCTGGACTTTGATTTTTGTATATACTAATCCTTTGTTCTTCAGTATGCTACCGATGTTTCATTTGTTCATCAAATATTGTTCTATAATATGACGGAATATTCTAACATTTTATAAGTGAATCGTTAGGCAATTGAATCTTGTAATACCACCCATATACCTGATAAAGATTTTTGTGATCATCACTTCCCTTGTTCCTTCGGTATTATATTGCCATTGTTTCTTGATATCAGCAATGAGGAAATATGGAGTAAATGTACATGAGACAACGTCTCTACAAATACAGGGTTAAAAAACAATGGAACAACGCTTTTATTTTTGTTCTCCATCTTGAAGTCACCGTGAAGCCTTCAACAATGAACTTTGCGCATACCTCATAATAAGTTTAAGAGAGCCCCCAGCACCGGTTTAAGAAGAATTTATTGCTAATTATCGAGCAAAGTTACATCCATGCTCTACATTATCCATGAATGCGGGGTTGTCAACCAACATAAAATAGACTGGCAAAGTGTTCTTACAATCACTGTCATCCGTTGCCCGACAAATAGACTAACAGAAGACAATCACAAAACTTAAACAACTACAGGACACTCGTCGAGTCTAAATAAGAAAACTTTGCATAATAAAATCATGGGATGTGGGCAAAATTAATAGTTGGTCAGAATAATATTTTGATAGTACATAAATAAAAATGCCAAAATTTGAAAGAATGATAGTGCTTCCATTATGGTATGATATGATATGAGAGAAGTACACCATAACTGAAATGTACATAGAGCATAACTGAATTAAAAACAGGAAAAAGTAGTGCCGAAATCAGAGTTATTTCACTTATTAAGATGGCTATGTCAAAAATCAAACCTATGCGGGAAAAGAAATCAAAATATAAAGAATCGATAACCTAAAGGCAGCCTTTGAGTTACTCCTCAAGTCAAAATTACAAACTAACACAAAATGCTGAAATTACAGTCTACATTTGTATTTTACATTTCTAGGAAACAGGGTCGACAATCTGTGTCTACTCAGTACAGATAATAATCAAACATTCGAAACACTAAAATCAAAACATGAACCATATGAAAGTTGCATCAATAAGACACATTTGTCGGTCATTTCCCTGTACCACGATAGTCATATATGGTCAAAGTAGAGACATGCAATTTTAATTAGCATATCAATAGCCTTCTTTGATATTGAAATCAAAATGTTCTTCACTTTGACCACATATAACTTTCTTGGTACATGAAATAATCGACAAATGTTTCTCGTAGTACTTTACTTTGTATGGTAAATACATTCCTTAAATATAAGAATGAATAAAACGAAATATAAATCTGCAACAAAAAATATATCACTTTTTTTCACTAGTGATACTTGCCGAGAAATTGAAATCATACTCAAAATTCTTTTGAGATGCATCTTTTTTTTAAAGTACAGGATACTTCAGAGCACAGCCGTGTTATTATTTACGTGTTGACAAATTTCATATTCTATAACAAACATTTTTTTTTTGTCTAGACATTCTCTCAGTTATCTTGGTTGTTATATTCATTTGACCATCTCTATGACTCAAGTTACTGCACATTGATAGTTTGCTCTCTTTCAATCTTTACATATCTTCGATTAAAGGTTCTCCAAATATTTTGACTTTATTTGCACTGAAGAGACATAAGATGTCGAAATGACCATCTGCAGAAACTGAATTTCTTTTGAAGTGCCTGTACCAAGTCAGGACCATTACGGTCGACAATTTTTCCGGTGGTTTCCTACCTAATTTGTCTTTTTTTTCTCATGAACTTCGGCACTTGACAACTCTGTTTGGTAATTCTGTTATTACCCCCATTTACGGTTAGTTCGGTACTTTATTATTTATTATTTTGGCACAATTTAACAAAGTTTTGGACAATATCATATTGCAGAACGACACTTTTATTGTTGTTCTTCATCTTGAAGTCACCATGATGCCTTCATTAATGAGCTTCTCTCATACCTCATTGTAAGTTCAAGACGGCCCCTAGTACCGGATTGAGCGGAATTCATTGCTAGATTCGAGCAATGCTACATGCATGCTATTACACTCATGAATGCAGGATTGTCAACAAAAAATCATTAAATAAACTGGCAAAGTGTTTTTACAACTGCTGTAATCCGTTGTTCGACCGAAAAAAAAACAACAGACAACCACAACGCATAAAGAAGCATGGGGCACTCGTCGAGTCAATTATAAGAGATCTTGGCATTATGAAATAGTGAGATATTGGCATTATTAACAGGTGGTCAGAATAACATTTTGAATAACAAAATATAAGATGCCAAAATTTTGAAAAAAATGAAAGTTATCCATATGAGGAATTCTATCAAGAACAAGTACATCAGAACTGAAATTAATAGAGAGTATATATTTTCTCAAGGGGAATCTTTTTACGGATTCCACAGTGCAGGAGAGACAAACTTGGATGTATGTGCAATTGTCAAGTGGGTTGGTAATGATTTTAAAGGCGTCTTGTAAAAATCTTTTTCCTGTCATTTTTTTAAATCATTCCTCTGAAATTCCCTTTCCAAAAATCTCCCTAGTTATTTATTTGAACTACTTAAGTTGTAAATCTCCTTATTTTAATAACATTATCCTAGTAATCATTTTGGAAATTCATAGCTTTTGAAATACTCTTGTGTTTTAAAGTTGACTTATTATGATATCTGCAAGCAATTCAGAAAACACACAGCCAACATCTATTTATACTCTTATAATTTGAATGTGTGGTATAATTTGTCATACATTACTCGAACATATTGCATTTTCATTTGGTTTAAACTACAACGATCTACAAAGATTTTTGCAGTTGAATACAATATGAGAAAGCATTTATTCCCTTAAATCATTTGAGTATAAAATGTAATTGATTACCTAAGTACTAAGATCATATAATATTTTGAAATGTTTCTGCAAAGAAATCTCTTATAATTTTTAGCTCTTGATTTTCAACGAATACTCTTCGAAATTGTGTAAATTATATAAAACACTCTTGGATTATTTGTCTTTTTTTAAATGAATGAAATATTTCTAATTGGTTTAAAATCCCATTTCTAAGATGCCGATGATTTTTGAATGGTTAAACTCTTACTGAATTTCAAGACTATTGAAATATCTTTTGGTTGTATCTTACCAAGGATTTCTTGGTATAAATAGCACCAGGCGTGAGTCTCCTTTATAAACAAAACAACACAACATAAAAAGCATGCACATATAAAACATTATGTAACACACAACCATTTATAGCACTGTGGCAAGTGCATACAAGCACAAGGCTTACATATAAAATACAATGCACCATTAAATTAAGGTTAATACACAAAACTAAAGAACATTTAATTCTAAACATTGAAAGCAAACATAATTAAGAAGAAAGGGCAAATGTAGCTTTATATCTTCAACAAAATAAAGCATTTGAATAATACCAAAGCAAGCAAAAAATAATCAATTAACATAAAAATTGACAAGTAAAAAACCGAAATAAATAAGTGTTTTAGCATATATGGCAAATATAAAATTCTAAAATGCAAGCACACCATTAGCAAGAGTAACCTAGTTTAAGTATCAACCAAAAACAATAAAAAAGATACTCTGTTAATTTTAAGAATTAAATTAATATTACTGTATTTAATGTAGAATAGGAAATCCACAATTGCTTGGTAAGAAATGAAACCTCATTTAACATATTCAAATGTGATCAGGCAATTCATTAAGTTTAAGCATAGATGTATAATGACATTTTATTATTATACATCTATGGTATAAGCAACACCTAGAGTGTTTCAAATTCAAACCCTAAAAATGTATATATAAAGATTCATTCGTGGAAAAAAATGGTGGCAGCTTTTTGTTTCTAAATGAAAGGTCTGACTGGTGTCTTGCTATCTGTGCATAAATGCAATGATTAAAGTCACAAATGTGGGGAATATATTTTGAAAAGATATTATTGTTTTCAAAATGGTAAACCTTTCTATACTAAAAATCAATATTTTTTTAATCAAATATGATCCTTAAAACTGTAAGAATTCGGTTTCTTAAAGTAAGATATATGCCGAGAGATTCTTTATGTTTTGGGAAGAGGGATTTCAAAAATGGCCAGTAGCAAAATTTGTAAACATATAAACTCGGGGTATAACATTATAACATCCGATACTCAAATACAGGTGACTAGATTCTTTATTTACATACAATGTGTAACATGAGGAAAATACAATAAATAACTTAAATTAAATTGACAAGAAAGGTAGATTGACAGCAAATGTAAACTAAAACATATATATTACATTAATATATATATATATACACATAAATTATTAAAATAACAATAATGAAAATAATACTTGCGAAGTATAATGTTAATCAAAAGAATACAGAACAGGAGAACATTTTATATATCAGATTATTTTTTGTAATTTATTGACAAATAATGATATCCGCTTTAAAAGAGCACTGTTACATAATTTTAACATTCCCTTCATTTTTGATTTACTAGGATTTCTACAATAATATTCAGGTATTAAATTTTGCCGGAGATGAGACACAGTGTCATCTGTACACACAAAAAAGTAATGGAATTCATCTCCAATACCATTTCGGCACAGATGACAATATCTCTGATCTCTGGGGACGTTTTGCTAACGTCCAGTTTCAATCGGTAATTTCACATTATTGGTTCTGATTTTTGTAAAGTTTGTTCGGTGAAATTCGGACAACCTTGTTAAATAATTTTCCATACAAAATTCAGTTTTAAAAATAGAATAAATTCTCCACGCGAAGACATTTTCATATCAGAGAACCATTTTTGAATAAACTGATCACATAATCGCTCCTTAAGTATATGTTTCAACATACAAAATTTAATACTGGCTTGACTAGTAAATATATATCCAAGGCCAGTATTATCAAAAATAGATTTCATAAACTGAATCCATTTAAAATTACATTCTCCACTTTGTTGCAAAGAAAACATT
>MJUU01005838.1:149098-186667 GCA_002080025.1 Modiolus philippinarum
TACACCAGAATGAAACCATTCTTATTTTTACTGAGACATCTAACGGGAATCTACCTAATTCGCCGTATACCATGAAGTTTGGGGTTGACTGTCGCAAGTTAAGAATCCTTTTGCAGAATTTCAAGTGCACTTTTTCTGTTACTTGAAGACTTTCGAAACCCCAAACCTCACAGCCATATAACAATATTGGTTCAACTAAGGAATCAAATAATTTCAGCAGGGTCTATATAAATTGATGGTTTGGGATAACTTGCAAATCGAACCAAGATCCGATTTAACATAAAAACGAAAATAAATAGCACATATACGACACTCCAACAAACCACTGGTAGTCATGCATATTATTACCCCATATCGTAGATACTACTTTGGAAGGTGAGTATAGAGCAACTCCAGTTTTTGTACAACCGATAAAAATGAAAAAAAAAACAAACAATTAATGGACATAAAGCTATCCTGAATGTCAAAATATTACATTTAAACACGTAATTGTGATGCCGAACAAATAAATTACTACTACCTAATCATTAATATTGTATATTGATAATTATTTTTCGGATAACTCGTCAACGCATTACACGAATTGTCAGTTTCATTATTTTTCATTACAATAAACTGTTAGCAATTTGTTAATAATCTGTTGTTATCGTTCCGTATAGAAATGTATCAAATTTAATTTGTAATTTCTACGATCGTAACAAAATATCCATCTCATTACCGACGATTTATTTCTTTCTTTTCTATCATGAATATAATCAGAACAGGTGAATTAAAATCTTCTAACACCAAATTAGGTGCTAACTGCACATGGTAACACTAATTATTTACACCATAAATCTCGATGATCAGGTAAAATACAGCTGCTTTCTTTTGATTGAAAATGAAGGTGGATAAATTGTATCACCTTTATGTGTTCAATTGATAATAGAAGCAGATAAATAGCTACTTCGCCAGATAATTATTTGGCGAAACTTGTCATGTTATACTCTTTGATATACTCAACTGACAATAAAAATCTATTATTTGATCATTGTAGATTTGTATTCAATACTTAGCGGTACATATTTTGCTCTGTAAATGCCAAATTAGATTAAAAAGACTAATCAATTAATGGATATTTTATATGTAACTTGTCGCGTACCAATTGATGAACAAAGCATATATGGTGACTGTCGCCCGTCCGAAATAATTACAGTGACTTTGGGACCTATAAAATATGGCTTCTATAGACGCAATTAAACAAAAGAAATGTTCCAGATCCCTTTTTGACCAATGTTTTATAATTTAGATATTATTTTTAAGTAATTTGATGAGAAAAGCTTTAAACCTACACGTTTGCTACAGCTACAGTATGCTCTTTTATGATAAATTTGAGGGAAGAAATAACTAAATAACGACTTTACTGTAAATTTAAATTCTGTTTATGGCCATCTTTACAACTTTTTTCCCGTCAGTGCAGAAAATGTCACCTTAGTCCACCAAAATCTTAAATGTCATAAAATTGAATTCTTTCATTTTCTAGAAGGACTACTCTCATCATAACTTCATAGTACTTAATTTTTAAATATGCTTTTAGTAAAACAATACAGCGTGAAAATAACCACTCACTTTTTCATTTTCTTATACATTTTTCAATGAGTAATCTTTGAAAAAAAATAGTATCTAATTAAAGTGACAAATGACAGCAAAAACCGTCTGTCAACATTTGAAAATTCATCCTTACAAAACTGTCAGTTTTTGCATAATTACATAATTACACTTTTTATATGAAAAAAAAGAAACAAAAATGTAGTCGGTCTCCCCCTTTTCCCAACCCAATAAAGGTTGAGAAAAGGGAGAGACCAAATGTATTTTTCGTGATATCAAATAAATACGCACCGTCCTTCCTTGAATGCATGGAAATATGAAGAATGGTTGTCTAACACAAAACTGGTTTTCCAAGAACGTATCCTAAAATTTTTTATCCACTAACATTGAGTGTTTTTGTACCGATGTCGGGTTCATTTTGCAAGCTTTAATGCCGTGTGTCAGGGTAGCTCCTTCAACGATTAAATAGAATCTTATGCACATATTGGCCTTGCAAAGTTTTATTTAAGACTTTGCTTTCATAAGCATCTAGCAAATATGTATCTCGGAAAATGGAAAATGTTTCTACATGAACACTTGTGCTTCGTCAAATGCCAGTGCTACAGTCAAAGTTACTAGTATGTATATTTTAATGAATTAGAAGCAATGAGTCGAGTGAAAAAGTAGTATGTGGATAATCTTTGAATAAGGGGAATAACTAAAATGTGGAAGTGGAGGGTATCTGTAATTTATTAATAAACCTTTAAAGGCCAACAACAGTAATTTTATTCAATATTGGCTATTTTATTCAATTAAAAAATGACGTTACCTTGTTTCAATATTCCCGTGGTTTTGTCATGTTACATCAACAATAAAACCGCGTGAATAAAACACCTAAACAAGTAAACGTCCATTTGATTAATTCAAAAAGGTTAACCACCAAAATTTGTATTGTTTTTATTCTAGAACACTTGCATCAGACAACTATGCGGTTTTTATACTTTATTTAATTTTGTCTAATTTCAACCGCTCTTGACACGTATAAATTTTGTCGCAACCTTCTCTCCATTACTATTGTAATACAATCTCACAGGAGACTGACACAACGAATTTAATTACCATATTTAACCATTTTTTTAAATCTATCATTTTTTTTACATCATCAGGACCAACAACGTTTTATAGGATAATCTATTCATTTTCAGTTGAATATTCGTATCTTAGAAAATGTTGAACAAAATCTTCCTAGTTACGTATTCCGGATAAATAAGTTGCGAGGCATTTCACATGCAGAAAGACAATGTTTGAGATACAAGAGCCATTCAACTGCCCACAAGTAGAAATTCAGCGAACTTCCCGAGTCTTGTCTCTAAAAATGGCAGAAGAAGAGGAAAGACACAAAAGATAAAAAAAAGTTATCTTATATAGAAAAAAAATCCTAGCGTCCTATATCTTCTGTCCAAGATCTGTATATTAGTTGAGTTAATCAAAGTCAAACGACAGAAAAAGCAAGAATACAAAAAACAGAAGATATCAACATATAATAAATTTAGATATATAAAACATTGACAATGCAAACGCTCACTCGCACCTATAGCACCTGCGTTATTGCCAGTAAGTTAACCAGTTATCTGCAAGTCATATGTTTCTATAATGTCTTGGTGAAGACCATAGAATTTTTTAACAAAAGCTGAAATTATCACTGACTAAGCAGTTTTTTTAGACTTTTTTTAACTTGCTCTTTTCAAAAAGTCTATTTTGAATTTAATCAGAATGGTCGATATATAGTAACGAATCAACTGTGAATAAAACATGCAATACGAAGGAAAAGAAAGTTCACAATTCTGAAATTAAAATAGGCACGTTTGTCATATACATGCAGTATAGATTTCAATCATTCATCCACGTCAATTTATAACAAAAGATCAAGGTATGAAATAGAAGTAGACGTAGTTTTATAAGCTCACTCGGAAAGAAATGATTGAAATTGTCCTTAAATATTGAATTATTAAGAGACAGTATACATCGTCTATGCAACAGAAGCTGAAATCACTTAACTTTTTTGTTACTAGGACTCTTATGTGGTGAAGCTCCATCATGAGTTTATCTAGTTTATCAAACCAATCAATTGAAAATATGATTCTAAGACTTTAAAACTTGTTTGAAGGAAAAAAGTTTAACTCTTTCCATCTAAACCTGATCCAAAAAGTCATTGATTGCAGCTGTAATGAGGCGTCTGAAACTTTATGAAGTCAATCAAAAACATTTCCCAAGCGCTGACATGGTCTATAAGAACATCATATTTATCTGCAAAAATAGACATTACATTGACTGTTAAGGAGATTAGTTCTGACAATAAATTTGGCGACCCAACTTATAAACTGTCTATAATACCAAAAAAGGACATCTTCAACAATCACAAAAGAATAGAGTCTTCTTTTGATATCACTGTAAATAAAAAAAAACAATTCCCCTTGTATATACTTGCTACCCAAGAGACACAAGTACCCTTAGGTACATAGGTACATTGATGTGTTTGATTTTTCTGCACTCTTTACTTTTTTGGATACATAAATTAAGTCAGTGCTTTGGGATTTAAGTAGTAGTTCACATGAGGACGCAATGTGTCTGTATAGGAATAACCCGGACGGCCGGAGGCCGGAGGGTGAGCTTACACAGACACTCCTAGTCCGAGTGTGATAACTAATTTACATCCCAGCTCATATGTGAAGAAACATCAATATATATCCTTAAAAATTATCTCCGTGGTATAATGTCATGAAATAAATATTTCATACTATTATAATAATATATATCCTTATTGTGCCCCACAGCGATTCTTAAAATACGATTTTTACCAAGTTAACTGAAAAGAGGTCGTGGTCTAGTAGATAAGGCAGAAGTCTAGTAAGCGAAACTACCATGGTTCGAATCCCATATGTTATTTTTCAACGTTTTAAAATCTTGACATTTAAATATGAAATTTTACTAAGATAAAAACACTGAACAGTTCTCAAAATCTGGCCTTGACAGAAACAAAGTAAAAGTAAAAACCCTTTGTTCTAACTGGATTGCTGGGGTGATCCGACCCAAATCACCCCTGCTAGAACAAAAATGCTTGGATTTAATATATCAGTCTATTTGTGCTTAAAGGGTATTCAAAATATTCAAGTTTGGTGCCAGGTAACAGATGGGGCTTATTTTGTCGAACACCATACTGATTCCAAATAAACAACCAATTTTATTTTGAAACTTGCAATATCTATATGGCTCTGTCCTTAGTTGATTTTGGCTTTCTATTTAGATACTATTGATAATATTTCCTTTATAAGCTCGGTATATGGATTTCCAAATGTTTTGATTTGATCTGCACTAAAGGGAAATATGTTGTCGAAATGGCCAAAAACTAATTTAGCATACCATACTTTTTTGAGAACATATATCTCGAATTTGGAGAACAGGTTGTCAAACAGACAACAGGGTTACCTATGGGGACTAATAATTCTTCACTTTTATTATTTTTTTTACTTTATTCACAAGAAGCCACATTCTTTAATTTCAGTCCCTGTCAAAAGGTATAAACTTATTTACTAGCTATGAGGACAATAGCAAGTTTCCCGACACAGAACTATTTTCGATCCGAAGCAGAGGGGATAAGTTGGTGTCGAGGGAAACTATAAACTTGTTTTTGTTCGAATTGCCTGTAAATAAGTGTTTCATTGCGTCAAAATCGAACATCAAAGGTATTCAATGTGACGACATCGGTAAATAGTTCATTGAACTATTATCAAACCAGTAAATAGGGCATCACCGGTAAATAGTCTTTGAAACTATTTACCGGTAAATAGCATGTTTGTGACAATTGTGAAAAAACAGTAAATTTATCCCAGAACAATTTATATGGAAAATAAATGCTCCGGTATAATTAACGATGTTCCTTAACTGAACAATTATAATCATCTTATATAAATATTTGAACTTGAAATTAAGGAGACTACTTACAAAATATCTCATCACCACCATACCTATTCTTATTCTTTTTTATTGATAACTCCAGACGCCTTATATCAAAGCTTTACTACATGACTATTTTGACTTTCTATTATTATAATCTATATAAAAGTGAACTTGCCGTTTGTAGGAAGCGATATTCTTGCATCTGCGACATGTGACATCTATATTTCACAGCCCATTCGCCATTGTGGTGCCTGTAATATGTCAATAGAATGAAATTATTACCTTGCAACCATGGTTGACCACTGTTGCAAATACAATTGTCACAACAGAAGTTTAAAGAAGTTTTAAGTAAGTGCGGAGTTAATTACCAAACTAATAAACTCCAACTATGAACTGAATTGAACTTTTAATGGCAGTGCCAGCTGGGAGCAGATTTTCCCCCTTTCGGAGCACGCACCTGGTGATACTCCGTTCTTTTGGGTTTTTTTGTTTGTTTGTTTGCTTTTTTTATTGTTTTTGTTTGGTTTTTTTGCCTATGTTTTGTTTTTGTTTTGTTTTTGTTTTGTTTTGTTTTTTGTTTTTTGGGTTTTTTTGGGTTTTTTTTACTTTGGTTTACACTCCTAGTGCTTTATTTTTGTGGTGTTCTTGTTTATCTCTGTTTCTTTGTTTCGATTTTTAGGGTAAACTCTTCTTACTCCCTTGAGTACATCTAGTAAGTACAGCAAATATTAGAGATGAAGTTCAATGTCCATATTTTTATTGTTTGAATTGTTTTGAAATTTGAAGTTCAAGTACAAAATGATCTACTGTTGAGTCCTTGGAGTCCATGGACGCAAGTGGTGGAGTCCAAAGTACGCTCAAAATAAGGCCAATTTTATGAGTCCAAAAGGGGGTTATACCCCATCTTTGTTTGCCCTGTAGTTTACGTTTGTGTTGCCTTTATGCTATTTTATTTTACTTCTTCTGTCTGCCTTACTTTTTTGATGACCTTTAGGACATTCATGGTCAAATTGATAAATGTATATTAGTTGAAGCACGTCACAAGCGTTTCGTTTTGTTCATGGCATGAGCAGATACTTGCCCCAATTTTTAATGAATTCATCAAATTTATAAACAAATACCACAATTTCATATTTCTAATAATATCATTTAGCATAGCTGGAAAAAGCATATTGAACAAGATAAGTTATAAATGAGATATGGAGTAAATGCACATGAGACAAAGTCTCTACAAATATATGGTAAAAAATAACTAAATACCGAAGTTACTGTGAATTTACTTTCTGCATATGTGCATTTCGACAACTTATGTCTCTTCAGTGCAGATAAAATCTTTACATTTGGAAGACCATAAACTCAAAGACGTTTAAAACTGATAGAGAGCAAATAACCAATATGATCTAAATGTAAAGCCAAAATCAGCTAAGGACAGAGCTTTGCAAGAGGGAGTTACTCCTTAGTTTCAACAAAATTTACAAAAATTTAGATATTGTAAGGTTCCAAAAGTAGTCGGCTTTCGGGTCAGCACCAAAGTACTGACTACTGGGCTGGTGAATACCCTCGGGGACTTAGGTCCACCAGCAGTGGCATCGACCCAGTGGTAACAAATAACTAAATAACGAAGTTACTGTGAATTTACTTTCTGCATATGCGCATTTCGACCACTTAGGTCTCTTCAGTGCAGATAAAATCTAAACATTTGGAAGACCATAAACTCAAAGACGTTTAAAACTGATAAAAATCAGCTAAGAACAGAGCTTAGCATGAGTGAGATACTCCTTAGTTTTCAACAAAATTTACAAAAATTTAGATATTGTAAGGTTCCAAAATTAGTCGGCTTTCGGGTCAGCACCAAAGTACTGACTACTGGGCTGGTGAATACCATTGGGGACTTACAGTCCACCAGCAGTGGCATCGACCCAGTGGTAACAAATAACTAAATACCGAAGTTACTGTGAATTAACTTTCTGCATATGCGCATTTCGACAACTTACGCTTTTATTGTTGTCCTACATCTTGAAGTCTCCATGAGGCCTTCAACAATGAGCTTTGCTAATACCTCAAAGTAAATTCAAGACGACCCCTAGCACCGGTTTGAGTAAAATTCTTTGCTAATTGTCGAACAACGCCACATCCATGTCTTTCCTGGTCATGGATGCGGGGTTGTCAACAAACATTAATTAAACTGGAAAAATGCTCTTACAATCACTGTCATCCGTTGCCCGACAAAAGCACTAGTGTCTTAAGCTAGTGAACGATTACACCATATATACAAACACAGGGCACTCATCAAGTCGATTGTAAGAAAACTTGGCATTATAAAATAGTCCGATGTGGGCGCTATAAACAGGTGGTCAGAATTACGTTTCGAAATTACAAAATATTAATGCCAGAATTTGAAAGTATGATAGTATATCCATATGAGAAATTCTCTCAAGAACAAGGACATCATAACTGAAATAAATAGAGATCATACATCTCTTGCGCGGGTTAGTCCTCTGAAGCACCAGATCATAAACCTCCTTGCATCATGTGCATGTTGGCTTTATGTCGTCCATTTTATTATACTTGTTCTGTTATATAATCATGTATGGTTTAATCACTCTTATGAAACTCACTGTCATCAACGTGTGTTGAATTAATACATAACGAGGATTGTGAATTTATCTGTCGATTAGGCCGTGTTTTGTTTTTGTGACAAACTTATCACTTCATTTAATAAGGATTATATTTTATGGAAGGATAAGTAGTGAAAAGCTGTTAATGTAAAGTACTGCTACGATTGGAATATGGAATTATGGGTAATGGCGGATAGTGTTGACAAAAAATCTCTGAGGAACTTTCGATTATTGTTCTATATATGAGGTTGGTTAAGAAGCGAAAAGTGATGTTATTGGATCCAGATAATCATATAAGTATTAGAAACTGTCTTATATGGAAGAGCGAACGCATAAACGCAAAAAGAAGCAAATAGGCACAGATAGGAGTCTAGGATGATGTTTATTTCGCTGAACTTGATTACTCTTTATTCAGGGGCCGACTCCGACCTACCGTTGGGTGTGGGGTTTTCTCACCGTTCATTGAAGATCTTATGGTGGCTTTGAGTTGTTATTACCCCCTTTGGGTCGTTGTCTCTTTGACACATTCCCCGTTTCCCTTCTTTTTTCTACAGATACATCAAGCCTATCAAACACACCGGACGGGTCAGAAATAAGAACGCCTATTTTAATGTCAACAATAAACTTTTCACCTGAACAAACGTATAACCCTAGTGAGATGATAGCCTCGTCGAATCGGGTATTATATGGTCCTCCGTTACCTTTCAACTTACAGACGCCAGCACATCCATTAGCGCCTCATACAACTCCAAACTCTACGTTCGTTCAGCTTTGCTTATCCCCCTTCAAACAAGTTGAACAACAACAACAAGTAACTGTTTTTCAAAGTCCACAAGTATTGCCTCCAGGTCTAGAGAAATACTTTAATGATATAAGCAATAAACTCTCAAAACTTGATTTATTGGACAATATTTTCCAACAACTGTCGTCATTAGAATCGCAATACAACGGATTTCAACATGAGTTTGTAAAGTTACGTACCAAATTTCAAGAAGTACATAATCGAGTGGAAGGGGGTGAGAATAGATATCAATTTTTGAAAGTAAAATGCGTGAACTTGAAAGACATAATAATGCTTTACATGAACAAAATTGTGAATTACAAGAATAATTTCTAAAATTCAGACTCGCACCATGAATCACGGGAATCCCAGAGAGATTTGAAGAAAACGCCGATCAAGTTGTTAAAACAAAATGTTTTGAAAGTCGATGACAATATCGAGCTCCACGTTGCTCATCGTCTCCGAAAAAGGCCTGATAGAGGTCCACGAACTATCGTGGCAAAATTTGAAAAGCGGAGAAACAGAGAAAAAGTCCTCAATATAGATAAAACTGGTATATTGAATGAGACGTGTTTTGGGGTAAACGAACAATATACGAGATTATAAACAAGAGACGACAGGCATTAGTCCCGGAAATGCACGAAGAACGACGAAAAACAATCGGGCATTATTAACTACGACAAACTGTATATAAACAATGTAAGGGGTGTTTCTGTGAACTATACATTAAAAATCTTACGGTGAAAGTTTTCAAAACTTTTTTTTCTAGAGATATATTAGTATATAATTGTTTCTTACTGCAAATTTAAAGAAAATTGACTGTGTGGAAAATTTTTGGGTTACCCCGGGTCTACTACCTTAAATGTACCAAATGCTTGTAGTTATATGTCCAAAAATAGAAAAAAGTACAAGCAGAAGTATTGAGGTATTACTGTAATTTATTAAAATTCAATAGAAAAGTATTTGAAATTTTTATATTCAGAATCAGAATTAGTATCATGGTTAAAAATCTGAGAAGTATTTGGGAGTGATTTGTTACTTGGGTGTGGGTTTGTGCCCACCTGAAGGTTCAGTATATTCTACAGCAGATGTTTTTTTTAGAAATCGAAAATTTTTTAACGAAGGTATGAAGTATGCCCTTGTTGGCGATTTTATTGCGAAAACATCTTAATTACCTGATTTTATTATACCTGATGAAAACTTTTTTGATATTATGAATACAAACGAGAATGATTATATTTACAAACTATACTTTATTGGAAAATTATATTCCACTAGATAGACAGAGTGAATGTGCAAGTAGGCCAAAAATTATAGCTACAAATTATTAGAGCTGTGTAAATCTGAAAATTTATATCTTGCAAATTCTTGAGTAGGGGAAGATCGGAATAAAGGAAAGACAACTTGTAATGGAGTAAGTGTTATTAATTATTTGATTTTATCATTAAATTTGTTTTGTTATATCAGTAGATTTAATGTTAATGAATTTAATCCAATTTTGTCTAATGTTCATTGTGGTTTAGAGTTTAATTTTGCAGTGATTTTGAATATCTTTACTGGGGGAGTAGAGAGTGTACAAAATATTAAGTTGGATAGTAGTAAGAAAGAAGAACTTATTAGACATCTTACTGCAAATGGGCACAATAACTGATATAGAAAATAGATTGCTAACAAACCAAAATATTTCACAGAATTTAGACGATATTTTTAAAAATTTGTGTGATATTTTTACAAATACGTCACATGAAGTATTTGGAAAAACTCGACTAGCCCATGAAAACTAGAAATCAAGAAAAAACATGGTTTAATAAAAAATGCCATGAAAGTAGAGCGACTTTTTATAGATGTAGGCGAAGATATCATCATGTCAAAAGTCAATACAATAAAAATGCTATGAATAAAGCAAGTAAAGCTTATAAAAAGCAAATAAACCAGAGTTTTTCTGAATCCCATGTTACTAGAGAAAAGTCTAAACCGATCCATATGGTCTTTGGAAAATATTGAATAACATTGGCAGGAGTAATCAAAATACAAGTAATGACGTCACATTAGAAGATTTTGTTGAATATTTTTAAAAAAAATGAATGAATCAGAAGATCATGAACGTCCTGATATCGACTTTGATATTACACCTAATATTGACAATATTTAAAATTCTCCAATATCTGAAGATGAAATTTTGAATGTGGTTAAAAAACTGAAGAATAACAAGGCCTCGGGATATGATGACATATCAAAAGCTCTATCCGTATTTTTTGCCTTTATATTGTAAACTTTTTAATATTATCCTAGAATCTTAATTGGTACCAGAATCATGGTCTGAGGTATTATTTTTCCAATTTACAAGAACAAAGGTAATACAAATGACCCTAGTTCTTATGGACCTATAACACTATTGTCTTGTCGTAGAAAAACTTTTACATATTTATTGAATGAAAGGTTATGTATGCTTTCCGATGAAATTAATTTGATTTCAGAAGCGCAATTTGGTTTCAGGAAAGGGTATAGTACTCTTGATAATATTGTTCAGCCTTCATGCATTAATTTCCATATATCTTGCACTAGGTAAAAAACTGTACTGTACGTTCATTTACTTTTCTAGAGCATTTGATACAATTTCACGCTCTTCTCTATGGGTCAAATTACAAAACTCAAATATTACAGGAAAGGTCTTTAGAGTTATTCATAGTTTATATGACAATGTGAAATCCTGTGTTTAAATGGTAATTTTTAGATGCGATATTGGCGTGAGACAAGGAGGAAATTTGTCTCCATTTTTATTTGCGTTATACTTAAATGATTTAGAAAAATATTTCGTCGCAAATGAGATCAGTGGCTTAGAAAATATAGAAAATATTTGTGCAGATAGTTTACACGTTTTCAAAAAGATCTTTGTACTCTCGTATGCAGATGACACCATTATTCTTGCCGAAAATATGGCCGATATGCAGAAATCACCGAAGTCCTTTGAAAAAAGTCATTATATTCTGCAAACGCAAGTCAAGAGTACAGCCAAATTTTCAGTTAAATGGAGAAAATCTTCAAATCAAATATTCATATACATATCTTGGTATGACATTTAAATATAGTGGATAATTTGTAGAAGGTAAAAAAGAAATTATTGACCAAGGACAAAAGGCATTCGTTGGCCTTTACAAGAAAATAAGAAATGTGTTGATGCAAATAGATGTACCGTTGAAACTTTTTGATGCACTTATTCTGCCTATTATAACATATGGTTGCGAAATATGGGGGTTTGAAAATATACAATTTGTAGAAAAAATACACTTGCAATTTTGCAGAAAGATATTAAATATTCGAACTACAAATCCGAATTATATGACATATGGAAAACTTGGTAGGAAACCCCTGAGATAAATATATATTAAAACCAGAATGGATAATTTCTGGAAAAGGCTTATTTCCAATGATAATAAATTAAATTCTACATTTTATAAAGTAATGTTAAAACTACAGTCTAATAGGAATTTAGATTTTAAATATTTATATCATTTGAAATCTATTTTTTTGGTAAAACTGGGCTTAGCTCTGTATGGAACAAGCAATATCCTGTTCATCCAGAGCAGCTTAAGTGTACCGTCAAACAAAGATTATCAGATATTTTCATACAGAAATGGATTAGTGATATAGAGAATTCTATAGTATTTTCAAAAAAAGTTTTGAATTATAAAATTATTTATTAAAATTATCTCCATTTGAACGAAAATTAATTACAAAATCTAGGTGCTGCAATATAAAAATATCAATTCAAACCGGAAGATGGAGAAATATATCAAGAAAAGACCGAACGTGTCATTTATGCAATTATGATAGTATTGGTACATAATATCATTACTCTACTGAATGTGATAATCCACAAATTATTAACATTAGAAGCGAAATCGTTCCTGTTTATTATACTAGATATCCGAGTATTACAAAAATGAAAGGGTTATTATATTTATGTAATGTCAATTTTTATATCTAAGCTGAAAATTTTGTTATAATTATATATTGTATGTCGATTCTGTTCACTTTTACCCTTGTTCTCATATTTATAATATGTTCATCTTGTTACACATGTGAAATAAAGGAATTGAACTTGAACTTGATTGAAGGGCGGGGGCGAGAGATTATAGGTATCTGATCACATTAACAAGCAAAAAATATAAGTCGATCGGAAAAACCTCTGAAATAATAATCAAGTTAATGCTATCAACTCTTGTTCTAGTAAAATCAATGTTGCATTTGTACTTATCCTACATAAGCAAATGTAACACAAGCACGTTAGTTGTTGCCACGTGGACTATTACAGGGTTCAACTTTTACTTGTTTGTTTAGCCCATGTAATATACAAATTCCATAACACCGTGAATTTGTTACATTTTTCATTTAAGAAGAGAAATTAAGAATCTAACACCAGGGGAAGTGCGAGACAGGAGAATCTCAGACATTCCAGTCTCGGACGAAGCTTGCTGAGTCCGAGATGATTGAAATCTTACCCGAGGGTGTCTGAGATTCTCTTGTCTCGCACTTCCACTGGTGTTTGATTTTATTTCTCACTGTATTCCCCCTAAAATATACTAAAATCCACACGAAACTGTCGTCCCCTTTCGTCTGTTTACACAAGGAGTTATGTCCCTTTTTGTAACGTCATAAAATCAGGAATGTACACCCGAGCGCGCCATATTTTANCTGTCCTAGTCCAGCAGAATAACTAGCAAGAGTTATACTCCCCTTTCGGCTTCAAGAGAAGAGGAAAGGAGCTAATTGTCATCTTGGCTGGCGAAATGAATGCAGTTCTATTGGTGATTTCTGGAAACTGATTTTTGCAAGAATTATTGATTTGCTTATTTTCATTATTACATATATATTGTTTTATATTGCGTATACACTTAATGTTTATATACAAAAAATGTCTAATATTAACTGTTAGCAAGCCAATTTTGGCCATCAATTTTGTTTGCCGAATCTTTGATGTAATAAAGACAACAAACATGTGTAAAATTATAATTTTCATTGTATTTGACCAACGGTTTTACAGTTTTAACGAAAAATAACAATATTGTCTCCAGTCATCCATAAATCTTTTTCTGAATATGTTAAGAAAACGGATATTTGTGATAACAGCAGCAAATATTTTTGAGCAAAGGATCACTGTCATTTTTATCAAAAAAGAAAGGAAACCCAAATCACTGAAAACTGCAATTTCATAAATTTCATCCATTTTAAGACATTATTTATACAAATTAAAGGCGTATATTACTTTCTCGCATAATGTTTTACTGAAAGCTTATCTAATCCTGTAGACAATCTTGCTAGGGTTATGAGCCGCTCTCCTTGTCTTCAGAAGAGAAACTAAAAGATTCCTCATTCGAGAGATTGTTCTATATATAGATTACACCACAAGATCCCGTTCATTACCATATTTTATCCACTAGAGATAGTTAAATTTTAAAATTTTAATTGCGAGGCTTGCCGAGCATTTTAAAATTTTCAAATTTAACTATCGAGAGTGGATAAAATATGGTAATTATCGGGATAAAGTGGTGTAATCTTTTTCTCTAATGATCAATGATAAACACCGAGAATTGTATTCCGAATAGATTTGGCGGGAAATAGCACGGGGCTTTATTCAACATACGTTGAATAAAGAAAATTTATCCAACGGGTCGAAACCAGTTTAAACTTGACATATCATTAGAGAAATACATTTAAGTGATGTTGTACTTGTTCTTGAGCGCATTTCTCATATGGATACACTACTTTCAAATTTTGGCATTTTAATTTTTGTAATTTCAAATTTTCATTCTGATCATATGATTATTGTGCCCTGATCTCATAATTTTATTATGCCGAAATTTCTAACTATTTACTGGATGAGTGCCCTGTGGTTGTTGAAATGTTATGTTTGTCTTCTATAAGTCTTTTTTGGGGGGGGCAACGGATGACAGCAGTTGTAAGAACACTTTGCCAGTTAATTTCATTTTGGTGACGATCCCACATCCATGAGTCATAAACATGGATGTAGTGTTGCTTGACATCTAGCAATGAATTCTGCTTAAACCGGTGCTTGGGGCCGTCTTGAACTTACTATGATGTATGAGCAAAGCTCATTGTCGGGGCCTCATGGTGACTTCAAAATGAAGAACAACAATGAAACCGTTGTTCCATTGCTTCTTTTGCCATGTATTTGTAGAGACTTTGTCTCATTTACTCCATATCGCTTCATTGCTTGCGTGTAGATTCAAAAATTTTTCTGAAACTTGCATTTTGAACCTTTTTATTGATTTCAAATCTCAAACAAAACGCACGTCAACCCTAATTTTTATTCAATAATTGAATTCCTGGGCACTATCTCTACCAGATATTAAATGCTGGAAAAAATCAATATGGGAACCATGAACAATTTTTTAAAACATGCGAATTTGAAGGCTTTTGAACTTGATAGTTGAAATAAGCAACAAAAATAAGATGTATGAAGGATGGAATAAAATATTTTTAATCTTATTTTATATTTTGAACCTGAAGGGTTAACCTGCAGAAATAAATACTTGGCTATCTATGAAAATAATCAAAGCTCCGATGGAGCTGAGACTCGAAAGCCCTGAAAATCTAAACGTGGCAAAACTTCGTAGTTATCCAAAGAACTGCTGCATACCTCTGCATGTATAAAGTTATTCCGTAATACGTGCAAATAGTCGGATTGTGTGATTTCGTATATGTATGTCGATTTCATTGCTATAAATATGTTCAATACACATATCACAGGTAAACAAATGTTATTTTCATCTTTGACAAATTACTGCGCGGCAGGCTCGTTGATCCAATACGCAACATAAAAAAAACGATTAATTTGATAAACATGCATATTGTTTTCAATTAAAAAAGAATGATCAAGAAGACACTGAAAACACAAATATACAAAGACATCACATGAGTATAGTATTCACCGTGTATCATCCGTACACAGGATATAGGATATAGGTTTTCGTTTAAATTTCAATGACGGTTACCATTAGTGTACGTGGATCCAGTTTATAGATACTAAGTAGCTATACACTGGTTAACACTGGTACCCCCATACACTAATGGTAGAGTTCATTGAAATTTAAACGAAAACTAGTCCTGGTACCTATATCCTGTGTACGGATGATACACGGTGGTATTATAGCCAGAGAAGAAAAAAGAAAACATACATACAGATGAACATATAAAAACAAAAAATATATGTTATGCAATGACCACAAATTAATGTAAATAAACAAAGTAAAAATGGTATGGTAGGCAACAATTAAAAAGTGTAATTACACCAAATATACTGAAAGTAAAAAAAAAACAGCTAAAATATCGAAAAGGGGTGGAAAGAAGATGAACAACACGGACTCAAATTAATACCATTGAAAAGATCAAGTGCATCGGTAGAGTAAGCATCTCCAGCTTCTTATAAGACACTCGCCGCGTGTAATTTTGTATTCTAACTGTATGACCCCCACCTTGTCCTAAAATTTGGAAATACTGTTTTTATTGAATGTATAGCTTATATGTATGTTGATGTTGATAGACGCGCCACCATTGATAGCTAGGTGATAGATAAACGCCCCCGTAGTACTGGGAAATGTATGAATAAAATATATATACATATAACATGACTGCAACCAAAAAAGACACACCAACATTGTGACCACAATGCAAAAGGAACATCATCACGTGCACCGGAAGTATAAACATGGGCTGTTCCAAAATGCGCGCTAGTCACACTAGAAGGGGAAAGTCTTGTATGTTCTATATACAGAAAGTCTCTCAATTTAACAAACACTGAATTTTCAGCACTTATATCTTTAAATCTTTATTCGAATTCATCTAGTTTTTTTATTTGTAAAAGCAAATAAAAATTGACTATACTTAAGGCTAAATAGAAACCTTTGGTTTTGGATATAAAATGCTTTATTTTCCATCTTGTCTTTATCCTTTCTAATGTTCTTTAACAACTAAATTCATATCCTACTTAATCAGATATTTGTTTCCTAACAAGAGTCTTAAAGCAGACCATTTACATTTGCTTCTTTTATCCTAAGTCTGAAAATTTAATCAAGAAGATCTCTTAAGAGTATCGTTGGTCGTCCAATAATTTATCCTTAAACAGCTTATGGATTCCCAACAACAACATCAATATAGTTCTTACTATAATCTCTTTCCATTTTATTCAGCATTTAATATTTTGGTTCTTCTCCCGAGGGGACTTAAACCATACTAAGTGCACAATTTTACCATGATTTTACTTTGCCTTCAAATGCATTAAATCCGCTAAGTGGTGGTTTGGAAAGGCAAATGAAATTGAAATACCGTCTGCCAATTTATGCTTAAAGAAAGGACTTATTCTTGCGAAAAACAAATTAAATTGACGTCGCCATTAAGTCTTATGACAGTTTCTTGATGTTCGGTTGTAAGTTTTCACCTATAATCCCCTTTTAACTCATAGAGATATCCAATTCAACCAGATAAATCTTGTTTCCCTTTCTAAAGCACCATTGAATAAATTAGAATTCTATTGTTTACCACTGAATACACATTTTAATATAATTTTACAATAGCAACTGAAATATAAAAAAAACAAACTTCATTGGATTTCTCAAATATATTTAAAAATGTATATGAAAAAAGAAAGGAAATGGGGTAATTGTCAAGGAGACAACATTCCATATCCAGGTTAAAACGACCCAAAACAAAGCATCTAGGGCTCAACGTACGGTCTTCAACACAGTCAGGAACCTCACACCATATAGCAAGCCCTAAATGGCCCCAAAAAAGTAAAAAAGTGAAAAAATCAATGGAAACAAACCACATCCAATAACCCAAATATCAAGAAACTGAAATGTTATAAGAAGACAAGGACAAGCCAATGACCAACATATTCCAGACTTGGGACAGGCTCAAAAATAGCGGTTGGGTTAAACTCGTTTAATTACACAAAAGATTCACAGTAAAAATCAAACTAGAAAAAAGTCTAACTTATCAATACGAGTACCCTTACAACGAAGTACATAAAACATGAAGACAATACACACAGGTACTGTCCGGACAAATGTTTATATAAGGGAGTATGAGCTTCAGAAATTCTTTAATTTGAATGAAAATTATTTACTTTTATTTTTGAAATCTTTTCTGATGGAACAGCATATAAGCAAACAATCTTGTACACTTTGTTCAGTTACTATTATCTTAATAATGTAAATTCTAAAACCGAAGGATTAACTCCCTCCATCGTAGTTTTGTCCTTAGCTATACTTGATATTACTGATTATTCGGATTTCGTTTGGTTTTTATGCATTTTAAACATTTTTAGCAATAATGGTTTTCATATGATTGGGTTCTAATGCTGCTGATGACGAATAAATTTCCGAAATGGCCATACAGCTCATTAAAATTATTGCAGTTGGAGTTACCATATGTGTTATGTTCTCATGTTCATTTACTCCATATCCTTTCATAAAATATTGAATATCAATGTCAAAGCTTTTTTTATATATAAGACATCATTTGTTTTGCTGGAAACGGTTTTCTCTTTCATTTTTATGAGCTGCACCTGTATACCTAAATATATAAAAATATGATTTGATACGGAAACAATTTTGCATATTATGTATTTTATGGGTTAACCAAGGAAATATGATCCGTGTGCTAAAATATTTTACCATGCTTAAATAACAAAACCGAAGTTACTGAAAATTTAATTTCTGCATATGCGTATTTCGACAACTTATGTCTCCTTAGTACAGATTATTTATAAAAAGCATCATGTAAATACCGGAGGAACAAAGCACAAGATTACATAAATCAAAGTCCAGAGACAAGACAAAAGCAAGAACACCAGAAGACGGAAGACCAAAGACACTACATGTCCACAAAACACACAAATACTACATATACAACACAAAAAACTAAAGCACTAACAGTGTGAACTCTCAAAAACAGAGCGACATCAGGTGCTCCTGTATAAAATGTATTAGACCGTGTTTACATTAGAACAAAATACAGATCGATCTAAAGTAAATCGATCTTTTTTAAATCACTTTGCGTTTACATTGTTTACCCCTAAATCGATCGCGATCGATCTAAAATACACTGATGCGCTCACACTATAGCCTGCAAAGACAATATATTTATGAACATTTATAACTATAAGATAGATTCGCGATCGATTTTCGCGTTTACACTTATTGCTAGATCAGATCGATCTAATTTAGACCACCTCGCGATGTGGTCTACTTTAGAGCGATTCTGAATCGATCTAAACTGTTTACACTTGCTTAAGATCAATCTAATTTGAATCGATCGCCCTTTAGATCGATCTAAATGTGCAAGTGTAAACAGGGTCTTAATGTATAAAACCCTAGGATGTTGAATGCTTCTGAAAACTGAGGCTCATACTCCCTTACTGAATGTTCATGGACATGTTTTATGTCGTGTACTTAGAGAGAAAATTAAGTCTGTTTCACTTCCTTTAGATAATGGAAATTCTCTTCTGCTGACTTTAATATTGCATATTTCGGCACTGGATTTTGCATGGTTATGTAAAAATATTGTACACTTCTGAAACCACTTTTAATTTGATGATTTCCAATACATATGGAAAGAAAAAATACCTTTTAAAAATGCTCCATGCTTTAAAAAGATTTTCGGCGCACCATTATCGAGAAGACTGGACCATTCTGAAATAGGTATTGACAGATATTATCTGAAGTCAGATGACAAACAAGTCTCACTTTGGCTTTTACCATGACTATGATGATGTGCTTGGACCCCCTTCCCCTTTTAATTAAAGAAAAACATTCCTGTAACTGAAATAATTAAACAAAATACCAAAACATGTTAAAATATGCATGCATTAAACGCAAAAGAAATATTTGAAAGAAATTGTTAACGTACAGTTAATTTCTATTTGGTGTTTACAAACAAAGTGTCCGTAGATTACAATTGTTAACCCCGGACGAGTACACCATGCTATTAATAGGTAGGTAAACTCGGGTTATCTATTTTATCAAACAACGGCAGTAGAATACCGAAGGAACAAAGGAGGTAAATCCACAAAAATCGGAGTCCAAAGACATGGCCAAAACGAGAACACAGAAAACAATGGCGCCAGACACAAAACAATGACGTTAGACAGACACAAAGCACAGAAATAGAAATCACAACATTCAAAACAAAGGCACTTTGTGTCGTCTTAAAATAGGGCAATCAATCACTTAGAAATGTTCACCTAGTTGAAAAAATTTTTGTGAAAATGCATCTGACTGCAGACTTTTGTGCATGCCGTTAATGGCGAATTCAACATTTTTCAGTTGTGTATGGTCATTCTTGAATTTCATACCAAATATGATAAAGATTGGTGTAAAAATAAAGCTAAACTCGTAAGATTTCCATTACATGTATCTAAAGGAAGTGGGACAGACATTTAAGTTGATTAAAGTCAGTGTAGTATGTTAAACATACAAATGTATTTATCTACATTGTTCATTAAAAGAAAAATAATTATCATCGTTTGCAATTCCAATAGTTTGTTAAGTAACAAAATATCGAAGTAACTGTTAATTTAGTTTCTCCATATGAGTATTTCGACAACTTATGTCTCTTCAGTGCAGATCACATCAAAACATTTGCAAGTGCATTATCCGAAATACGCACAAAAGGTGATAGAGAACAAATAACAATATGATCTAAATAGAAATGCCAAAATTCAGCTAAGGACAGAGCTATACATTAGGGAGATACTCCTAAGTTTAAAACAAAATTTTATAAAATTTGGATATTGCAAGTTAAAAAACGATTTTCGGGTCAGCAAAGATGATGCAAACCAATTCATAACAAACACATGATATAGAAACATAGTTGCTAAAACCGACTTTTTAGCTCACCTGGTCTAAAAGACCATGTGAGCTTTTGCCATTACTATGCGTCCGTCGTCCGTCGTCCGTCCGTCTGTCTGTCTGTCAACAATTTCAAAAATCTTCTTCTGAAACCACTGGGCCAAATGTAACCAAACTTGGCCTGAATCATCACCGGAGTATGACTTCTGAAAATTGTGTTCGATTAGGCGGTAGGTCAAACAACATGGCCGCCGTTGCTAAAAATAGAACATAGGGGTAAATTGCAGTTGTTGGCTAATATCTCGAAAACCGTTACAGATATCAAAAATCTGACTGAGATAAAAGTGATCGGCATAGATTTTCAAATACAATTTTATTTCATTAATGACCCTCATTAATCATTTCTTCTTTTTTTGTATTTAAGGATTAATTAAACACCCTGAATTTGATATTTTGAAAATTCAAGACAGAGTTTATTGTACAAAATTTTATTGAACAAAGCTATAAATATTTTTTATTTGATATCATTTGAAAACATATTTTAATACCTTTTGACAAAGAAAATGCAAATCTTTAATATAATGCAAATGCACACTTTACAATGAACATTTAATCACAATTGAAAAATAATAAAAATGGAAAGTTTTTTATTGTGACTTTTTTCTTGTGACTTTTTTCCTGTGACTTTTTTTCTTGTGACTTTTTTTCCTGTGACTTTTTTCCTATAAAATTTGTGACTTTTTTTCTGTTTACCGATAATTCAACATCGTTTCAATGATATTTGGTTTCCAAATAGATATTGATGTTTCGACTTCAAAACTGATGTTAAAAATTATTCGTTGACCGCCATTTTCAAAATGGCTGCCAAAAAAGGCGGGAAAATTCAACATTGTCTGATTTCAATGAAATTTGGTATCCGTGGGAATTTATGTCCCTCCTTCAAAACCGATGTTGAAAGTTGTTTGTTGATGGCCATTTTCAAATAGCCGCCAAAAAAGGTGGGAAAATTTAACATTGTCCGATTTCAATGAAATTTGGTTCCAAATCGATATTGATGTTGCAACTTCAAAACCGGTGTTGAAATTAAATTGTTCGTTGACCGCCATTTTCAAAATGGCCACCAAAAAAGGCGGGAATATTCAACATTGTCCGATTTCAATAAAATTTGGTTTCCAAATAATTATTGAAAATTGTTCATTGACCGCCATTTACAAAATGATGTCTCGACTTCAAAACGGGTGTTGAAGGTGGTCCTTGGCAAGAATGTTTTTTGGCAAAAAAGCCCAACAAAGAAATATAGGAACCCAACTGAAAGAAATATAGGAAAACATTATCAGACTTTAAATACAGTACAAGATGTGTAATTTTTGACGAGCTACCAAAGTTCGAGAGACTGGAGATCAACTGTTTAACTTACAATGTTAGCTTGATTGTGGCAATTGAAAGCCAGGTGAGCGATACAGGCTCCTGGGAGCGTCTGGTTAAAAAGTTTATTGAAATGTAAACGATGGATTAAAATAAAAACAAACTACTTTTTCATATTGATTTCATTTTGATGACACATAAATGTGTAGACGTGCTATTGAATTTTGTGTTCATAACTATAACGTGCTGTAAAAGATTTCACTACTATACTTCTTTTTTTTCTGTTGACAGGTAGTACAGTGTGCTTATCTTTTTGGGTAGTTGAGATCATTTCCATCAATACAGATGCCTAGTGGTTGTTGTACGCCGATTAGCCAATATGCGTATGGTCCGACCGTACGCGTACGGGCTGGGCTATTACACAGTCTTGCATGTTCTTGGATAATATATCAATTAATTAATATACCGTAAACAATATTATGTTTAGAAACAACGAAGATTGTTTTTTTAAAGAAATTAAGAAAAAAAATAGGAATTTACCGTAATTATATTTTGGAGTTGCCTTTATAAAATTGACTTACTAGTATTAATTGAACGTTATTTGAGATAAAATAATAAAACATCTAGTGATTCGTAAATAATAAATGAAATATCAATTGAAATAAAATATATGGTCTCCTTGTCTGAAAATCCTGAGAAAAAAATCATTGAATACCACCTCTACGGAACAACAATATTTTCCCCATTACGCAAAAAAGGATGCAAATCCCAAAATCTCGTAAAGGGACAGCTTACAAAATCTCGTAAAGGGACAGCTTAATAAATGTAACAGCGGAAATGACACGGTGTTCCAAAAAGGGGTTTACTCCTGGTTTGCACACATTTAATTACAGGTTTATATAAACATATAGGAAATTGTTGTTTTAATAATTATAGTCTGTTCTCTACTAATTACCTTAATCTTACCTGAATTTTACCAATTAAAAGTTAGAAATACCTCAATAAATATTCAAGCACAATATAAGAAAACATATTTGTTTCAAATATGATGGTTAAATTCAAAATAAAATTACTTAAAAATGATCATTATAAACATTGCTGTAGTTGAATTTGATTAGACTGACAGTTAGTCTCAATTTTAAAATGCTTATTTTTAAAAAGTATAAGTTATTGAATATTGTGGTGCTTATAGTCTAACTTTTTATGTCTATATGTCTGTCTTTCCATGTTCCTACTTGTATTCGGCTTAAAAAAAGACAAAGACAAAAAGACAAGACCATCCTATCAGATTCTTCAGTCATGTTAAAGAGATATTCAATAGATATTTAATCACAAACTGTATTCTGAAAGCATTGCCACAAATAAGGCTGCAAGCATTGTATATCCAGGTGTGACCATCAAAGGGTACTTCTTTCACTATACGCAATGCAACTCACGGTTAATAAAAAAAATAAAATATATTCTGAAATCTGATGTTTTGAATTTATTTTGCAATCAAAGAAAAAGTGATAACCATCTTAATCTTGTTAATTTGTATATTCATTTGTCTTTTCTTTTATAATATTACTGTTATTTGTTTACTTCTTAAATTTCTTTTGGTTCAGTATCAAAAGCTATTTGGGTGTTATGTTTTGGTATATAGAAACCAAGATAAAAAAAATCCGTTAAAATTCTTGTCAAGAATTTGAATTACTCATAAAGCATCCTTGAAGAATGGATTGATACAATAACTGGAATATTAGAAGAAATATAGATTTTTGAGTTTCAATGAATGATTTTAGTAGTAATCTACTAAGATATATTAGAAGTTAAATTTAAGGACTATTTTTACACCAAGTGTACTTCTAAAGACAATAAGGAGAATTCTTATCAATGAAATTTAATTAATCAACTTAACAATATACTTTTCTCACCACCGTATCCGGCTGTAAACAATTTAAGGTAGGACTCCATGTAGCAAATTTCAGAGTCGTAGGTTGATTGATTTAACCATAGAATCGAACAAATAAAATGACACATTGGCTGGAATTTGATAAGACTTTTTTGACAAGTCTTAGCTACCATTACTACCAATTCTATATCCTAGGTATACTTTTCAAAGAAGTTCCTAAATTTAACAAGTGTATTTTGAGGTTTTACACAATTTTCTTGAAGATTGTGTTTTACTTTTTCACTCAAACACCATTTATTTCAATTTTCTGAGATCTCATCTAGCCTAATTTGTAACCTTTCTTTTAGCATAATGCACATCAAACATACAAAATGCATGCATACATTTGTAGTATTTTTACAGGTAAAATATTTATGTATTTTTGCACATATTTAAAACAAACTATGATCAACTATAGATCTTCAAGGTATGTGAACCTATTGTCTTTTTTGTTTATTTAACTATTTAATTGCTAGGGTAATTACATGTATGCAAACCAGGATGACACCCAAAAGTTTTAGGTTTATCACCTGTCCATGAACAAAGCTTCTTAATGTAAACACGAAGTTTATGTATCACCTTTAAAATTTTTGTGAATATGCAAAAACATTTTTTTTATTTCACTGCTTCCATAATTTCATTTCAGTTGTATTAGTAATTTCTTATTTTTATAAAGACCTAATAATTTATACGGTTTTCAGTGGTAGTAAGTACTATAGGTTTTGACTGTAACTTTTTACTTCTTTCTTTGAATAACGAATGTAGTGTCTGTCATTTTCTTTGTACGGTCTAAATATACGCGTATGGTCAAGCTCGTAGCATTTTGTTAATATTAGTGACTTGTTGACCATTAGCTGACACCCCGTGAATCTTTGTACGTCATTAGTGTTGTATATGGGAGAATATAGTAAATAAATGTCAATTACTTCTTATGTTAACTACCAAGAAAATGAACACCCATAGTAATTGTCCCGTAATTTATCAAAAACTTTTATATCTCATTCAGTTAAGAATTGAATGCATTATTTTGAAGTTTCATTGGGTAATGAAAGTGTTGACCGAAGCACATTTTTAATGAAGCGCGGTAGCGCTTCATGTTGAAAATGTGCACCCGGTCAAAACTTTCATAATCCTATGAAACTTCAAAATAATGCATTCAATTCTAATAATTGCATTTTATAACCAAATCATAAATATCTCATTTATTAAAAAGATAGTACATCATGTACAACAGGATTCTTGTTTACTAATTCATCCGCCACGTGGTCACTGATATGATCAAATGTGCTTCATGGGAATTGCAACTTCACATTGATATGCCACGTGAGCGATGTTCACCTATCAAATTGACGGTATTTAAATGAATATTCATGAAATGTAATTATTAAGATATGAAGGTGGGTCTATATTTGGCAACGTCAAAACATAGGTTCATAAGGTATGTGTTAGCCATTTCCGTGACTCGAAAACGGATATAGTAATTTCGCTCTGGATTTTTTACTTTGACCCCTCATTTTTCGTAAGACTAGCTATGAAAAAATGTGGAATGTTGCCGATTAGCTCTTTTGAGTTTTAAACATCACCTATGAACTTCCTTCTAAAAATATTTATTTTAAATATCGTTCTCAAATCATCTCATTATAATTCTTCATTTACTGAAAGTTTTCCCCAAAATAGGCGGTGCTTAATGATGTCATGTTTATTTACTGAATTTACACCTATAGCAAAATCCAAGTCACTCGTGCATGAAATTTTATTCAATGACAATCCATGGTACATCTGCCAACAAACATTCAATCAGTTCCCTAACGGCTCATGTGCTTCAGATCCGCAATTTAACGCAAAATATGACCAGAGTCACTCATGCATGAAATATAGGTTAAGGTGACCTAATTTCA
The DNA here is from genome assembly GCA_002080025.1 of Modiolus philippinarum. Taxonomy (NCBI): domain Eukaryota; kingdom Metazoa; phylum Mollusca; class Bivalvia; order Mytilida; family Modiolidae; genus Modiolus; species Modiolus philippinarum. The sequence goes on from MJUU01005838.1 coordinate 175,084, forward strand.
TTAAGAACCTCATGACTATCCGATTTACATCTACCAACAAAATTTCACCCCTCTATCATTAGTATCTCAGATATTGACATTTAATGCAAACTTGAATCCGTAGTACTCATGCATAAAATATAGGTGAAGGTGGCCTAATATGTATCAGGAATCTCATGGTTATCCACGTTGCATCTGCCAACAAAAGTATAATAGCTCCATCTAAGATTTAATCTTTTACATAAACTTCGTGAAGGAAATATAGATAAAGGTGACCTAATTTCATTAGGAACGTTGTGACTATCCAAGGCGCATCTTCTTACAAAATATCATTAGTGTACCTGCTGTAGTATTTCAGATTTGGACTTTTAACAAAAACTTTTACAAGAATCACCCATCCGTGAAATAAGGTCAGGGAAACATGGTTTTATGAGAGGGAGGTGACACGGGGGGTCAGCTCTCCCGATTCCCAGATTTTTTCGACCTTATTTCCCAATTCCCACATTTTTTGGCCCCTTTTTCCCAATTCCCACATATTTTCGGTTATTCCCATTTCCCACATTTTTACATTAATAATATAAAAAAAAATCGAAATTCCAATATCACCAACAATTCTATTTGAAAACATGTTCCATAAAGTTAAAATTAAAAATAACAAGTTTTTCTATCGTAGAAAAATATCCTTGTAAAGGGACCTAAATTTCGTGAACCAAAATCCATCAACTTGGAGCTAAATTTTAATGGATGCTGTAGAGGACGATTCCAGAAAATATATTAAATTTGAATAGCATTGTTAGCAAACCTTGTAAAAACGACGACGAATCAGAGAAAAAATAGACAAAGGAAGAAGTGATTAAGGGGGTTCGCTACTCCATTTGAAAATAAATAGGATTTCAAGTAAATGTGTTTTTTTGTCAAAAAATTAAAAAATAAGTAATTTTAGTGAAAAAAAACGATAGGTTGATGATCTCGTGTTTGAGATTTAAATGATTGAAAATTTGGCGGGAAACTGAACTCCTCGGACTTTTCATAGGATTAACATTAGCCAGATTTGATCAGAAATGAATGTGACAGAATAAATAAAATCTAATATAATTTTCGCAGAATGTTCATAAAGATGTATAAAATGAAATTATGAGAAAAAATAAGGGGCTCCATGGGCAAAAAATGTTAATGATTTTAAATGGTTAAAACCAGAGAATTCCGAAAATCTGATAGAAATTCCAAAACATGAGGAGCGAACCTCCTTAAATGAGTTTCTGATCGACAATATATGTTTGTGCAGTTTAGTGGACTTGTTTTAACAGACTAACGGAATTTCAAAGGGCACAATCTGTGCATCTCTTTCAGCCGATGTGTTTTTTTTACTCTTATCAGGCTGAATTTATCGAAGGTCTTCTTCAAACTTAAGATTAAAATAAGCCCAATCATGTTTTAGCCTCCGTTATATGGATGATAAGTTTCATCCATATAACGAAGATCTTCTTCACTTATATACAACCCTCACTTTGATGATTTTCTTGATTTTATCTAACCAAAAAAGCTCGAAATTAAAGATACCAAAGACACATCAACATTGGTCTCATTCTTTGACCTTCATCTGGAAATTGACTACAAAGGTAGCCTACAACGAAATGTTATCCATAACTTGAATTCATCAATGCAGAAGTTCGGTCGATATCACAATCTTGTGGACCACTATGGGATAGCTGTTTCCGAGACTAACACAGATCATCTCTTTCACATCTGAAGTTTGTGTTTTTTGCTCTCGGATTTGACTTCATTACCAGAATAGACACGGTGGGTGTCTTATAAGATATTAATATGTCAAAGACAAATTTATTTACATATAAACCCAATGCACTGTCTATTAAACTGAAAAGTTATTGTAAAAAGTTTTATAAAGAAATATGGCTAGAAACTAGAGCTAAGTTAATTAATGAAAATGGTAAACTCCGTACATATTTAAAACATAAATTTACTTTTGGGTATGAAAAATACCTAAATTTAAATGATTTCCATAACAGGAAAGTTCTATCAAAATTTAGAATTAGTAACCACAAGTTAAAAGTTGAAAGTGGACGTTACACAAATACTCCTTTGGAAGATAGGATATGTGATAAATGTTTCTCTGACAATATTGAAGATGAAACACATTTCCTCATTGAGTGCTCTTTTTACAATTATAAGAGACAACTTCTTTTAAATAATATTTACACTCAATGTCCAAATTTTAAATATATGTCTAACCAAGATAAACTTATCTGGTTAATGACCATGGAGAATAACACCATTACAGAAAAAATGTGTGAATTTTTATCTAGCTGCCTTCCAGTTTAATAGACAGTACATATTACATATATTACATAAAACTTAGTGTATGTTCATGTATTTGTGCTTTATAGGTAATAACTAACTTGGTATTTGACTCATTTATATGTGATATTATATATGTATATTAATTATCTACAAATTATATATATGTCGATTTTCTGCCCCTTGAGGGCCCTTAATTGGAAATAAAATCTATTATCTATTATCTATTATAAGATGCAGGAGATTCTTACTTTACCAGTGCACTTGATCTAACCCTTGTTTTTTTTATTGGGTCCGTGTTGTTCATCTGTATATGTGTCCCAATTTTTCTTTTCTGAGTGTGGTGTCTGTTTCTTTGTGTTACAGATGTTGTCTTGTCTTTGGATTTATCTTTTTGGACAGGCGGTTTGGTTCCAACTTATACTGAACCTTTCTCGTTGAAGAAATCTTGTTACGGTCACTTGCACATTCAGTTCATAAGATATACCTACCCTTTACTATTTCCTATTCTAAACCCGTGTGTATTGTCTTCATGTTTTATGTACTTCATTGTAAGGGTGCTCGTCTTGATAAGTTGGACTTTTTTCTAGTTTGATTTTTACTGTGAGTCTTTTTGTGTATTTAGCCGTTCACCACGCATAGAGGGGAGGGTTTGGATACAAGAAAACGAGTTTAACCCCATCGCAATTTTTGTGCCTGTCCAAAGTCTGGAATATGTTGGTCATTGGCTTGTCCTTGTCTTCTTATAAAATTTTAGTTTCTTGATATTTGGGTTATTGGATGTGGTTTGTTTCCATTGATTTATTCACCTTTTTTTACCTTTTTGGGGCCATTTAGGGGTTGCTATATGGTGTGAGGTTCCTCACTGTGTTGAAGACCGTACGGTGACCCCTAGATGCTTTGTATTGGGTCGTTTTAACCTGGATATGGGATGTTGTCTCCTTGACATTTTCCCCATTTCTTTTCTTTTTCATATTTATATTTCTATTGCAAAATGTTTAAATCTCGGTGGTATTGATGTTTGTCCCATGTGGTTTAACGTTAAACTATGTTCATTGCTTGCAGTCATGTTTTTATCGGATCACAAAGAAAGAAGTTTTTGTAAAAGACCCTCTGTACATCATTCCTGTAAAGTTTGGTTAAATTTTCTTCTGTGGTTTCAGAGGAGAGTATCAAAATATGATTTTCCATTAGGGTTTGGACAGACAGGTTCTAAGCTATGTATTACGTTGGGGGTCATGTTTTTGTCTCGAGTCTAAAAATTAGCATACTGGGTAAAGGACCTTCCATACATTATTCCAGTACAGTTTAGTCAAATTTGATATTATACATCCAGGGCAGATTAATGAAAACAGGCTATCAAGAGCCTTTATCGTTGAAAGCCTGTATCGCTCACCTGGACCCTGGCAAACACGGAAGTCTTCTTGAAAGATCTAAATGGTTCCACTTTGCCTAGTGGTCTCAGGACAAGACCTTTGAATGTGTTTCAGTAGGGTCCAAGTTTAGGTCCCTTTTCTGCATGAGATCATACAAGGACTATTGTGGCCAAGTTTGGTTCCAATACATGGGTTGCGCATCGTTTCCAATCCGGATTTGACTCGTCATTTAGACGAGGTCATCTGGGGTCAATCGGAGCAAAAATGACATCATCCAACGTTGGAGCAACGAATCTTACGTTGTTATTCAACATACGGGTAAAAAGTCGTTTTCAACTAACAAAGAAATCCACGAGGAACATTTCCAACCCACAAAAAACGAAACTTGAATGGAAATGAAGAAATTACTATCTTCGTCTATCAGCGTCTTGGAACCAGTTTTGTACCAGATTACTCCTTGTTTGGCTAAAATAATGAGCGATCCCGCAAATGCGCAATCGGTGTATAGACGAATTTCATATTTACGGGATGACTGCTAATTTAGCACGTTTTTCAAAGGGACGTCACTCGCTAACATCCAACATTCTGGTTTTCGGTCTCATTAGGGAAAGGACGGTCAGTAAATATTTTCTCTGGCAACGGTTACAATTTTCACTGTAGTAAGTACCCGAATAGCCTGAAATAATTTATTTAAAGACAATCGAGATATTACCCCCTGGTCCAGTGATAGATATCTATGTATTCGAAATCTACTGCTGTCCCTTATTACAATGGAACCGTAAACCTGACTGTCGGGTCAGTAGGTTACTTCCCTTTGTTGAAAACGTCATAAAAGCGGAGTCAATGTCGGGATAAGAAATAAACATGAAAGTGGTCTATTGACTACTAGTAGTAATAGTAAGCAGTTGTAGAGAAGAGGAATATCTTTGAATGTGTTTACCACTGGCAACAATCATGGATATAGCAGACCTACAAAAAACACCTTTTTGCATGAGACTACCTAAAGACTATTGTGGCCAAGTTTGGTACCGATTGGTTCAGCAGTTTAAGAGGAGATGATCTTTGAATGTGTTTTCCCCTAGCACCAAATGTTAATACAATGTTCCACAATGGCGACCATCCTGAACAAAACCTTGTTTGCAGGGTACCACCTAAGGACTATTTTGGCCAAGTTTGGTTCCAATGGCTCAGCATTTTTAGGGGAAAAGATATTTGAATGTGTTTTCACACAGGGTACAATGTAACAAATATGTTCTCCGGTTCCGGCCACCTTGGATATAGCGCTGACCTAAAAAAAACACCTCTTTACTGGGGATCATCTTAAGAGTATTTAGGCCAAGTTTGGTTTCAATAGACCATTTGCCAGTTCTGCAATCAACAGAATGAATTTAGCAAAACCCAAAAGGGGGGTAACTTTTTGAAAAATCTCAAGGGGACAGAATGGTTCCCTTCTTTTCAAAACCAACCAAAAAATAAATCATTTTTAATCAAAAGTTATGAAAGTTTAACCTTTAGCCGACGTTTTGTCAGCAACATAATTCAAAACCCAATCCCAAGAAGCGCTTACCATGCTGTCAAGTGCTACTTGTTTCAAGTAATAAAAATAAACAATTGTACTAACTTGAACTGCCTTCTCAGTGACTAAGAAAGTATTATAAATTCGAAAATATGCTAACTTACTGCAGAATATCATGAATATTGTGTAGGGAATTACTTTGTCCAGTCTGGCTAAGCACGGAGACCGTACTTTAAAACAAATGTGCACGTTTTATGTTTGTTTGTCTGGTGTAGGAGTAACTTCCCTTTAAAGGTTTGCCCAAAACCACAAAATTTGACTAGAACTGACACGAACTTTAGTAACTGGCAAATCATCTATTGGTTATAGAGAAGAAGATTGAATGAAAAGTCTATGCTAGACGGACCACGGACAGATGGACGAGGCACGAAAAGTGATGGAAAAAACTCACCCTGGCTATGGCCAGATGAGCTTTTAATGTTTCAAACAGGGTCCGGTGTTAAAACTATGTTATGCCCTGGAGCCTTTCAAAGAGGATGGTCAACGTATGAAAAGCTAACAAACGGACTACAAATGCAAAGTGATTGCAAAAGTTCACTGATCCTTTGGGTCAGATGAAAAACAAAGAATAGTTCCAATATATCAAAATTGTTTTTGCTGACAAAAAAACAATGTCTCCCAGATTAAGATATTTGTCTGAAAGTTTATCTGAGGTTATTTCATTATGAGTAAAGTGAATTGTATAACTGCGAGGGTGCCAAACTTTATATAAAATTTTATTATATTCAGAAGCCTTTAACTCCAAAAAGGGGTAATTATTTCTTGTAATATATGCAAGTACATGATATACTACATACTAACTTTCATAAATTAATGTTGAGTCGTTCAAGAAAATTGTAATGACAAGCTGTCACTTTAGGATTTTCGACAAATCTATTATCAAGGCCCAAACTCTTAAAATTTGTCAGGAATCAAAATTTCCTGGTAATTTGCACAACTACATGTGATGCTTGCTACATTCTAAGTTTCATTAGTTCTGCTGAGTAGCATCAGAAGAGTTGTGCTGACAAACTTGGTGACGGACAGACAGACAGGCATGACAGAAAGTGGGGGAGCCATGATTAACCTTATCAACCGTCATTGTTATTTTGCACGGTCCGAGAGTTGAAAAAAAAACAATATCAATTCAAGATAAACAAAAGTAGACACTTTCACATAACTATTTATATTAATATTTCCTTGTGCCATGTTCACTCAAGTCAATGATAGTAAATAAAATATGAAAAGCAAAATAGACTCTTTAATATGAAGGCTGCTAACAGATGATTCGGAAAGATTTATCATGGGAATAATAGACTCATGTTCATTGTCATCATAGCTGTGTTTGTCAAGCGACTTTCTATGCATTTCTTCATAATTTGTAGTTCCTTCTGTGAGAATAATTTCGTATCTACCAATTTTACAACAAGTGTGTCCGGATAGGCTTTACAAAAACTAAAGGATCTTACAACATAAATTATAAGAATCCGCAGGAACAAATTCAAAAAGTTGATCTTGTGATAAAAGACATTGAAAAGGCGACCACTTTGATTTTTAGTCATTATTTATTTTTTTTAAGATAGATAAATTTCCCATTTCCCACATTTTTGTGATTTCCCAATTCCCTGATTTTTTTCATCAATTTTCCAATTTCCCCAAATTTTTTACCCCCTTTTCCCATTTCCCAAAACCGTGTCACCCCCTCTTATGAAGCAACCTCGTTACTATTCAAGGAGCATCTCCTAACACAATATTATTTTGCCAGCGTCAATTACTCTCCGAGATGTATATATGGTCAATAGTCAGTTTATGACTTTCGCTTCGAAATATACATGAGCTTTAACTTTGTTACGGACAAACGGACAGACGAGCAGACCGCAGACAGACGGATGGACGCACGGTCAAAACGCTATATCTTAATCCTTCAATTTTCACTCATTTTCAACACATTTGACTAAGGTTAGGTAAATCTCTTTTGCGGCTAAGTTGCTGAATATTTCTTTACAAAAATACATTCGTTCAGAGATATGACGCGAACTTACTTTCAAAACATTTTTTGGTCTTATAATTGTTTAACAATTTCGTCAACAGAGAGAAATTAATTTCTCAGAAATTTATAAATCAAGTTTAGCTTTTGTAATTGTCACTACAGACATTTAGGGTCGTCCTCGTGATTTGGCAGGTAGTAACAATATTTCTACTTCGTAACTGAAAACACGTCAAGAGAATAAATCAACACTGACTATTACTTGAACTAGACTTTCATTGACAGTGTGACGGCTTCCGCACGTTAAAGCTTACCCTTGTGGAGTTTCCTGTTGGGATTCACACTGCTTTTGTGTATGGAGTTCTTGTTCATTTTTGCGTTGCTTGAATTGTCTGTGTCGTGTCATCTGTATTTGTATGGGTTTTTGATTTATGATTTTAGAATTTAGGGACCGACCATTTATGGTCGGTCCCTTAGATTAGCATGGGTCAGTATTCGTTTTTCGATGTATCACAAGTCATTGGTGTGTTATACGATGGGTACAACATATCGATATACTGGGAACAATAAAGGCAATACTGACTTGAAGTTCAGTATGTCTGTACTTGTGGATTGTAATGTGAAGACTTTTTATCCTGTCATGCTTATTGTTTTACATGATGTTTATCAGTAACTTCAGTATTTAGTTATTTGGTACCACTGGGTCGATGCCACTGCTGGTGGACTGTTAGTACCCGAGTGTATTCACCAGCCCAGTTGTCAGTACTTCCGTGCTGACCCGAAAGCCGATTATTTTTGAAACCTTTACAATATCTAAAATTTTGTAAATTTTATTGAAAACTAAGGAGTATCTCCCTCATGCAAAGCTGTGTCCTTAGCAGATTTTGGATTTAGATCACTTTTGTTCTCTATAAGTTTTTAAACATATTTGAGCTTATGGTCTTCCAAACGTTTAGATTTTATCTGCACTGATGAGACATAATTTGTCGAAATGCGCATATGCAGAAATTAAATTCACAGTAACTTCGGTATTTAGTTATTTATCAATGATTAAATTCTACCATATTATAATTGATTCTGGGGGAGTAGAGTAAAGGATATGGACTTTAAAATATGACAAATCACTGTTTGACAAGTTTAGAAACTATTTACACCTTCGAGTTTTAACTCAAATCAGTTACTTCACTTAGAAGTCAATTAAACTGACAATTGTTTTTACCTACATAGTCATAAAAGACCTATAATTAGAGCTCACTCTGAGTGCTAACATATTTTGAAACAGGTACAGAACATTGAACCTTTTTTCGTTCATTTAATAGATGGAGTATTTTTAAAGTGTAACAAAGGGGATAACAGGAAACATCTACAATGGCTGAAAATTAAAGGCACTTGCCACAATCTGCCAGGGAACTACACAGGAAAAAACAAAAGCAAGACAAAGGAGATAGGAACTTGGGACATCCGGACATGGTACCGGTACTAGAAACCGGTTCATGGATACCCAAACCTCCCTTTATCTGTCACGTTTCCCTATAGTATAATAAAAATACGAATAAAACCCAATACAGGTTAACTTCTAACTCCATGACCACAATCTTAAAAGGAGAGAAAAATGACAATACGTAATTTAGAAAGATGGGTTAAGGGGTGCTCGCCGCTAAACTGCCAGATAGCTCAAGGAGCCTAGTCTGCTGGTAAAACACTGTCGCACTACGGAAGAAAAATGAAACTCAAAACTTCCCGAAGTAATTGGTCAAGAATCATCGTATCTTTCAGTAGACATCGGCAGTATCAGTGAGAGGCCAGTATGTGTAAAATTTTCAGGTAACTAGAAGCTAATTTTACGGATGCAAGCAGAGTATCTTGTCGATAACATTTCCGTTAAAACGAGGATGAGAAATTTTAAATTTTAATGTCTATATATAAGCAGCAACCTAACTAAACATAAGAAATAAGTATTGTTATCTTGTCAAAATTATAAAACAAGAGAAGTGGGTACTATAAGCAGAATGGTCAAAATAACATTTGTAAAATGCCAAAATTTAGACGTATGATAGTGTAGCCATCTGAGATATTCTCTCAAGAAAAGGTACACCATAAACTAAATGTGTAGAGAACATACATCTCGCACAAGGAATATTTTTACGGATTCAACACTGTCTGGTTTGTTCAAATTCGTGGAAACATTAATGTCTTTCAAGTTTATTTTATTTCTTGCCTTCATGTGCTGACCAGTAACTGTTAACTTGCTTTAATTTACTACACTTGTTAATGTGGTTATAATAGTGTTTGAAAATCTACTTCGTTTGGTCATCAGCTTAAGTTTGATATTAATGGAATTATTTACAAGATAGCAAAGGATTTGAGTGCGTATTTTTGTAGTAACATAAATTAAACTACTTACATATTGCCTCGAAATAGCAACACATCCGACATTTCTAATTAAAAGAAATTGTATTATAATTAATTTTTCCATGTGGATATGATATTTTTATAACTGTTGCAAAATTAATTATTGTACAATATTAGACTAAATTGAAATTCAGTACATTTTTACGATCCTGCTTTATATATAGATTAAGTAATAGTTCATTCACAAAGATTTGCTTATTTAACTAACGTATATTTCAACAGCTAAAGTCTCCGCAGTCACATTAATTCTTGAAATGATATTTTTTGTACATAATGAAAAAGACACCAATGTCGTATTATTGTGATTATCTTCAAAATTCAGGTAATAACAATAAAAAACAGAAATTTCGAAAACAAAAATTCAGCCTTCAAAATAGCAAAGGTGTATTAGTCAAGTTTTGCCACTTGTCGAGGATAAAATTACGTCACTCAGGGATGCAAATTACCAGGGCCCAGTAGCTCAAGGCATCTAAAATTTGACCTGGACTACTGAAATTTTAGAACTCGTAGCCAAGGTGGTTACTGAAATATTCTGCAAATCTAGTTGACAATATAGTCCTGTGTTAGTAAAATTATTGGCTGGGCAACTGAATTCTGTTTACCAGGGGCCAAGCCGGCCACTTTGCAAATATTACAAATATTCATCCCTGGTCACTGTCATATCGTTTTGAAGGAGATAGGCTTATCCATAAGGTTCATGAGAAGAACGTCAATTGAGCGATAATAGTACATTGTTTGAATACCTGGAGGCGTCAATCGTAGATTTCAGCAGTAAAAACAAGATTGCCCTCGGGTATTCAAATGGTGTAGTGTTATTGCAGTTCTAGTACAAACATCGTTCATTTATCTGAAAAAAAGCAAAAAAGAAATTGTCAAACGTCAAAATTCTATGTTATGAAGGTTGTCATAACAACGTGTGTCAGCGCTTCGCTTGATTTGTATTTTCACGTTATTTTGTTTACTGTACGCTTCAAATCGCGAGTAAATTGAATTAATGGGGGCACATAACAAAATTACCGAAAAGGGCTGTCAAGAGCCCAAGCCCATGAAACAAATCAGGTGAAAACCACCGGAAAAAATTTTCGACCGATTAATTAAGTACCAGTCCGTCAAAGAAACGGGCAGAGTGCATTGGTGTGGTGGCACATTGAAGAAAAAACGCAAACTTTTGATGTTTTATTCTAATCAAACTAATCAAGAAAACGTCATTTTGGTAAATAAAAGTTCTGTGTTATTTTGCCTTTTTGAGTTATCGGTGTCCAAAATTTAGTTACCTTGTACAGTGAAAAGTACGGGAAAATTTTCCCGCCATTTTTTTCTATATGACCAGTCAAAAATTATCTCGATACCTGACACATTTTCGAATGTAAAAACTTTTTGGAACGTGTTTTTATGACCAAATTAATACACCTAAGCCAAGAAATACAGAATCAAAATTTTTGATGTGCCGCCCACTGCCTGGCTCTTAAGGTGAGACGTTACTAAATGAACGTCACGGTAAGAGTTACCTCCCTCCGATTGCGTTCGAACACAATAGACGTAAAAAAAGGGTGACATGGCGAGATCAGCATTTCATTCAACAGAAAGGAAATAATGGCTAATCCTGAGATAAAAAAATATTATGTCAAAATGTATAATTAGCGTTTGCGATGGATTTTCACGTTGATTATTGTTAAAATAAATTACAGCTACATGTACGGGAAAATGTCAGTTCCCGACCGAAACTTCTATTGTACGTTTAAGTATTAGGCAAAAACGATTGCTATTTCAGAAATTAATTAGAAATCATTTCTGGTCCAATTTCGTTCCTTTACAATTTTCTTTCACAATTTTTTTAACATTACAGTAATTTTTCACGGTTTTGTTTTGATGTGTTTTAATAATAACAATAAAGAAAAACTTTGCTGCAGACGGAACATTGCAATATTGAAACGGAACTCATCCCGATCTTGTTTTTTT